>JXSR01S031513.1:161619-174161 GCA_000969725.1 Ophiothrix spiculata
ATCCTTAAAGGATAAGCTCATATTTGATACCTAAAAAGGATCAAAATTGATCCTTTTTGTCTCATATTTGATACTTTCTTTCTAAGAGTGTAAACTAGGTTTTCAGATATCGGGGCCGCACACTCTTACCAAAAACCAAAGTTGGGTGCCCCCCCTGGTTGTACCCATCAGTATGACATGGACCTGAAGGAATATCTGTTCAAATCTCAAATAATTTGTCCAGCTCTATAATGTTGTAAGTGATGAGATTTTGAAATTGTTAAGAAAACATGTATTATCAATATATTATAATTCATATTGAAATAGCATGTCTAGATGTCCACATACGTCTTGGAAAAAAACACATCAAAATAAGCTTGGTAAGATTTGCACTTTTGGGCCCGTCACATGAGACTGCTAGCCCCGCAGGAAAAGAACTTTTACACACACACCATTATTTCCTCAAAATAGTAATAAACATTTCCCAAGTAATGAAAAATGCATTATAAAATCTTATTTGATTTTATTAGTTTTTCAAAGCGCTGCAACAGGAAACATATTAAAGAATCATTTACAAATGGCCTGGTATTGGTAATTCCATATTTCTAGCGTTCTTTTTTTTTGAAGAAAAATTTGATTCCAAATGTGAAATATTTAATTCAATAAGGTTTTGATCTCATTTTTGTCCTGAGATTTGTTTCGCTCTACAACCCACAATTTTAGGCATACCATCACATTTCACCAGGAAAGTTGAAAATGGTTTTTGATGTCAACCTGCATAGTCACTCAGGTCAAAAATTATGATTCCCCTATCAGTTACACACTGTAGATTCTGAATGAATTTGGCTTGTGCCAAAGATCTTTATCTTTTGACTTATATTGAATTTCTATACCGCTAATGATTCTGATAATGACAATAATCATGATAATTATAGGATCAAAAGTAAAAGAACTGAAAAGTAAAATCAGCTTATGATAAAAAAAATGTGGAGTTTCAAGATATTTGGGTAATTTTTAGATTAAGAATGAGGCTTTGCATATATATTACCCGGCAAATTGAAAGGCCCTGTAATTTGGAGCATGAGAACATTAGCCTCCATAATACTTGCAACCTCTCACTCTTTGTATGTTGTTCTAAATATTGCACAGAAACTTGGTTTCAAGAATTACTTTTGAACTTCTCACCCCAGGGGGGTAACTGGGTATTCTGACCGGGTAACCACCCGCGTTACCAAAAAGGTGAGACCTGGACAGGTCTCGAGACTTGCAATATAGGGTATCAAAATCGACCTGGTACTCTGCAAGTCTCACATAGGGTATCAAATTTGTCTTTTAAGGTATCAAACTTAGAAATAATTGTTAAATTATTGACAATGGTGCCTTAAATTGCCAAAAACATGTTTCAAATACCTAGAAACACTTCTTAAAAGTGTTCAAATGGTGTTCAATTACATTTTACGAATGATTTCTTGCAATTATTATTTTGTCACAATTGCGAAAAGTCTCAGATAGGGTATTCATTTGACAGGTATGGTCTCGGAGAGGGTATCCATTTGAACGGATATGGTAGATTTATGGTCTCAGATAGGGTATCATTTCACTCATTTTTGCCAATTTTTGGTCTCACATAGGGTCACCTTCGGAACCTGCGGAACTCGGGTGGTTACCCAGACACAAATATCAGTTACCCCCCCGGGCTTCTCACCTGTGTATGTAACACATTTTGGAAGAAACAGGGAAAATAGGGAAAGGTGTAAGAAACGGAGATTTTTACTGCTTCCCCTCCCTGGAAAAAACCGAGTACAATTCTAGTACACATTCCTGAGGTGCAAATTTGGAACACAAAATCGAGTACAATTTAAGTACAATTCGAGTACAAATTGGTGTACTAGCTTGTACTTAAATTGTACTCGAATCTGTGTTCCAAATTTGCACCTCAGGAATGTGTACTAGAACTGTACTCAATTTTTTCCAGGGCTGGTTATATCATTTACTGATGATATTCTCTGTATGTTGTCTGAGCTTCAGTCTACAAGAAGATTCTGATATAAATTATAAAATTTATAATTTTAGAGATGAAATGATGCATGTCCTCTGTAGTTGCGGCACCATCAAAAAACTAATACTGCATGAAGAAAGAATATAAATCAAGCTTTCTCATTTATCCACTTGCAACCCAAGGAGAAATTGGCAGACCATTAATTTGCAAGCTCCTTAATAGACAGCTTAATACAAGTATTTATGTTAAGAATTTGATCCCAATTAAGCTTAATAACATGGTTTGGATTAAGCTTATGTGCTTTGATATGCTCTCCATTAAATCAACAGATTTTTGCCTTTTTGAAGGCTCTTTTGTTAGCATGTTGTCATATTTTAAGTTATTTTACACATCTCTGAATGAAACTGGAAGAGATTTTGACATTTATGTAAGGTGACTATTTCAATAGTTCAGCTGAACTATATTTGCCTAGGTAGCCTAGGATGAAGGCCTATAAGCTTAACCAAAGAATACTTTGCTTAACCTGAGCACTTGCCAGTTTCAGGCTATATATGTATATAAGTATATATATTTCCCGGTATATGTCAAGTTCGCAAAGCTCCAAAGTGCAGCATTAACCCGCGTCTTCCTGAGCCTTTTTTGTAACATGTCTTCCTGAGGGGGGGGGGGGGGGGGGGGGGGGGGTTACCAAGGGTAGGGTCTCCTCTTTCCATTGATACCAAGATCATGAAAATCGGTCGAGGCGTTACGTAATTATGACGTTACAAAGTATATCCAGATATGGTTATGACAGAAACCCCTCATGGCAAGCGATGAGCTCTTTGATCAAAGTAAGATCTCATCACTTGCCACGAGGGGTTTCTGCCATAACCATCTGCGGTGTTTACATCATTACCGACCCCCGACCCCCCCCCCCCTGCACCAACCACTTCTTCAGCAAAAGAATGAAAACTGATTCTTTAACCCGCAGTAATAACCTGAAACAGATCATTATGTTCCCTAGACGTTGCAACGCTACCCTAGACCTCATAATCACCAATGTTCATGATCAATACAGTGCTCCTTACCCATTCTCTCCAATAGGAAGAAGTGACCAACTTCCAAGAGTGAATTACGTTGGCCTAGGTGTAGCTGATGTCTAAAGCTTATTAAGGATGTTTTTGAACATCTCCAGGAATGGATAGATAAAGGTCAAAAAAAGGGTTCTCCAAGATTTTGTGCATTGAACTTCAAAATATTAGAGTCTATATATATTTTTTATTTAAACTTGCTTATATACCTTACAATGATCCAAATCTCAGTGGGCATCTGAGGTCTACATGGTCCAATCGTTTCCATCCATCCGCTTTAATTTTTAGAATTTAGAAAACTTTTGTTGATGAATGTTGGTCTTTAAAAATCAGTCTTTTAACTTAATATTTATTAAGAGGTTTATCAATGATGGATTACAATTTTTATGAATTTGACAGGCTGTAAAATCAGGCTCCAAAATACCAAACTTAGCAGGAAATCAAAATCAAAGATTGTTATTTTAATTATCCCCTAGGTAACTTGCTTTGTCTCAGCATTATATGAAGTCACTTGAGCATTCAAATCAATTCAATCATTTTGAGCACGAACAAAAACATTTACATTTCATCAATTTTTTGATAATTAAAATTTCATTGTACCTTTGTTAAGTTAGCATAACCAATTTGCGTTGGACTTGATCTCTTTTGATTGGAGTGTTCGATTTAATGCACATCAGAGAACATTTTGTGCCCCCTTGTAGTACCTTTCATGTGCCCAAGTATGTAATCACTGATTGCAAAACATACAAAATAGTTGTGGGGTTATGATAACATGGAACCATTTAGTGAGATCTATTGTGGCAAAAATTCCTTTTATAAACCTATTTTGTTCGTGAAATTAGGCTGGGGCATGCAACATTTAAAATGGTTTATACTAACTGCGTTCTGTCATTAAGGTTTTTGACTTTATATGTTACCTAACTTTGCCAATTATATTTGTTGCCTAACTTTATCAATTATTAGAAATCTGCATCTGATATGGATTTTCAGAAAAATCCAATTTTAAAATGGTAATCACCTTTCATAAATATTTTAAAAAAGAGGAGTATAATGGTCTAGCGATGTTGTGTTCATAGCCTTAAAATCACCTTTCACTGTTGCGCCTCGAGTTCGATTCCCTATAACAATTTGTTGGCTGGAAAATTATAGGTCTTCTGTGCCTTTAGAGGGTCACTTTGTCATTATTTTAGGTGTAGCCCTGTAGATGGAAATGTAAGCCCATGTTTTTGTGAAATTTTATTTAATAGGCCTATTTGACTAAATTTCAATATGGAAGCAAGACGGCCTGCTGCCATAGCGTCCGGCCTGATGCTGACGTGTGCCAAATTGGTTTGATTTCCTTTGTGCATTAAATCTTCTTATCTCTATCAATACTTGGAATCAATTGAAAATAATCTTCATGATGGGGACTCCTGCCAATCTTCATGTTCTTAGTCCCATCATTATTTTAGGCTTATATGCAGGTCCCGAGGGGAGGGGGTTACTCAAATTTGGTTTATGCAGGGACCTGCAAAATTTGAAAAGCCACCCATCAAAATACCAATTTTCAAGAAATAGGGACCCATCCATATACCAAATCTCCCAAATTTTGAGTCAAATTATTAAAAAAACATATTCTTGCCAAAACTTGTCAGTGCTATTTTGGCATAAAATTTCTTAAAGTTTTGTGAAGAAATGCTCTAATTTGCGTCATTTGGCTCAAAGTTTTGGATATTTTGGAAAGAAAACCAATCAGAATACCACATTTTGTAAAGAAAAAGGACTGACTGACATGCAAGAGAGTCTGATTTTTCTATCCAAATTTGAGGCACGTCCCCAAAACTCCGTTTGTATTAAACACCCTCCCCCATCAGGACTTAAAATCTTAAAAGTGGCAGAAATACAAATTTCAAAGGAAAAGAGACCATACACATATTTGTGTAGAGTTTAAAAAATGTTCATTCATTTCCAAGTTAGAAAATTGTGCTAATGTGGGAACATTTGAACAAAAATAGACCCATGCAATACCTCATTTTAGAAAGAGAAGTTGACATACCGGTACTAGAAGACCTGGTTTTACATCTATGTTTATTGCGCATGCCCCCCAACTAATGTATTGGTACCCTCGCCCTGGAATTTTATACATACTTGGAAGTTAAAACACAACAATACAAATAAAATATGAAAATAAACAATCTAATATTTTATTATTAAGAAGAATGCTAAAGTAGAACACTTACAGAAATTTAGAGATCAAATCCTTTGATTGACCAAAGTGGAATGAACATTTTTGAAAATTGAAAGCAATTCTCTTTCTTTTGTACATAAATTTCCTCTATTATTTTTGGAACCTCTGGGTATGTTAAATATGATAATTGGTATATTTCTCTATGTTTTTGATGGTAAGGATTATCCCAATTAGAGCATTTAACTTTCAAAAACTGTCAATATCACTTTTATATCAAATTTACACAAGTGTAGTTTATTCAGATTTGTGGATTGTTTTTATTGTAAATGATAGTATAAAAATTGTTACACAAACAGTTATATCGAATATTTTTTTGAATTATTGAATAATTTTCTCTTTTACGGACTATGTTAAATGATATATGGACATTATCCATGCAGTAGACATGAATTTTCTCTCTGGAATTTTCTAATGAAAATTTTAATCATGTTTACTTGACATTCCTGATGAATCTTTTCAAACATTTGAGTCTTATATATTTGCAATTTGGAATAGTTTGCTAAATTGTCTGTTTTTTTTAGACCTTTTGCTAGTGTACCATTAGTTGAGATCAAATTCAAAGCAGGAAACTGCAAACTGATACCAGTCTGCGCCAAATGATGATTACTACTGTAATTGGACAATCCCAATCTATAGTTCTGTTGCTCCCTACATAACTACAGTTTAGTGTTAGAACCAACAGTGAGTGTAGAAGTAAAGCAATCGATGCTAGTCCTGTTAACTCATGACATGACATACTTCTGAACACCAGAATTCTCAAGTTATCACCATATGGATCTATCCCAGGCAGAGGCAAGAATACCAATTGTTGTCTCAGATATGGATGGCATCAGGAGAAGACATCATGTACTTTCCAGCATTCAATGTGGATGGAATCAGGAGAAGACATCATCCCAGCATGCATATGGAATTATTTGAACAGGAATATACACTCGCGCTCTAAAGTATTTCCGCACAATAAAAAACGTTCATAAACCTGGTTTTTTGTATTAAACGAAGATTCATACTAGTATAGATAAGTTATCTATTCAATATGAATAATTCAATGTTTCTTTTAATATTTGATTTTTCATTGCTATTAAAATGGCTGATTTCATGGACCATATACAAATACACCACAAGTACAAATCTCATTGCTATGTAACTAATCAATTTTTCATAACCTCATTATTACCTTGTAACAGGATAGAATATTTTCAGGTTGTAAGTTTTAAAAACAAATACGAAGAAATATATATATAAACTCAATTTTTTATGTTCAGATAAAAGTTAGTAATATGCATTACTTGCCATATTTTCAAATGCAATGAATGTAATTCTGGAATAGTTACTTCGATAATTATACAATATAGACTCTGTCAAAAAATGATGAAAATCGGATAAATGTCTTTTGAGATATGGCTGAATAAAGGTTTTGTGCGGAAATACTTTAGAGTGGCAGTGTATATGTGACTTGTTATGGAACATGCCTAAAATACAAGATTAAAACAATCAACTTTGATTGAAGTTCATTTCTTCCCTACAATTTTATTCAAACAATCCCACAAGAAGCAAAGCATGATGGGAAACACATGATATATCCTCTAGATGCAATCTACATGATCAGTATCTCTTAAGACAGTCAATCGTGGTATAGCCTGGCAATTTCTTTCTTGGAACCATTTACCAAGATTGTTTACAAGGTATCGCATGCTCTCATAAATTTATTTCTGGTGATCGTTAAGTGAAGATTAAAATACAAAACAGATGGGAAATGTGTCAAGTTAGTCGGCGATAAGCTTTCAAGAAAATTGAAAACTGTTTCTGAGATATTTAAATCTTGAAAGAAAACTGTGTGTAGATTTTTTACATTTGACACATAAGATAGTATAATGTTTGTGATATGATATGCAAAATTAATTTCACTCAAACTTATGTGTTCAACTGATTTGGAATCCTATAAACTATTTTTCCACAGTACCTTTTCATCTTGTATTCAGAAAAGAATCTTTGAAAAAAGTACAAGAACTGCAATACTTGAAAGTCACTCTAAATAACAAATGTTTCAATAGCATATACATATTTTAATATTTGCCCACTTAAGATTATAATTTGTCCTCAAAATATTGAACAGAAACTGGCAAATCATGACAAATTATTCCTCTTACCCTCAGCAGAAAATGCCGGAAAGAAATGTCAACAAATTGTGAAAATGTAATTGATAGCCATTGATCAGAAATGTTAGAGCACCTTGGCTAAATCAATACCCTACAGGCTACAGTGTAAAACCAAAAGATTTCTGTAATATTGTGCTTGAGATTTTTGCCCTGAACCATTTTTCGTTACAATGAACATAAATTGTGTTCAGACGATTGATATGCCAAATTCAAGTTAGAATATTGGTTATTTTGGGGAGTAATGTTTTATGCAAATAAACTATGGTGGAACCTCTCTTAATTCAATCTGTTTCAGTAGCGAATAGCAAAGCTTTTGATCAGTGGCATAGTAGCGGCCGGGGGTTACGGCTGCACCCACATATATTTAATTATTTTGTCATAACATGTCATCTTTCTGTAAATTTGTACCTCTGTCAGAATTCTTAAATCAAAGACGATTTTTGATTGTATTTTGTACGACATTGTTTTGATTAAATTCTCCACAATTTTTTTGCTCAGATCTGGTGGATTCTCAACTCTTAACCGGGACTCTTATGTCAGTCAGACTCGATTTTAACTGGAGTAGCTATTCTCATGTTAAAGTTGCCCATGAACGCCATAAACGTGAATACTTGTAAATTGAGCAGGTGTAAAATTCAAATTGGTCAGTTATGATAACATGATCTTTTAGAAAAGGTTTCCAAATTTTGCGCCTTAAATCATCATGCTGACGGCACCAACATTTGTTACTTTTAGGAGCACGCCCGTCGGTCCATTGAGAGTTTCTCAAGATTTTGATTCAGGCATGATATACGAGAAACGATTTAGCTTCCCCTACCGTTAGTTGTGTGGTTTTAATTTCCCCCTCCCGCATCGGTGGCAAAATAATGAGTTTTATGAATGGAAGATGTTGTGAAATTCAAATAAATAATATTTTGATGCTTTGGGATATTTGCATTTCTAATTATTGGCTATTTGGTATTTGTCGCAGAATGAAAAGAAATTTGAGTCCTTAATTCAACTTTTTAAAACTGTTTCCAAAAGAAAATCCAAACAAATGATAGTTGTGTCCAAATGATACAACCAGCTTTAGTGGACAAAGCTTTGGACAATGCAGTGCCCAAGGAAAGGACATTAAAATGGAGTACGAAAATCGTAATATGTCCACCGCTCTTTTGTATAGTACCGTTGTTGGTGCTCGGACATTAGGAATTCTTTTGTACTCTTATGTATAGACAAACCTCTAACATTGTTTATCGATCTTACTGAATTTGGTATAGGTTTCAGAATCTCTGGTCTTAAATAAAACACTTGTAATATGGTCTTCTTAAGTTTATAACACGTAATCGTTTTTATGTAATTTCAAAATGAACAAAATTATACGAAGGCATCTTGCATCTCATTACTTGCACAATGCTGTTCAATAAGATTACAATACAAGTGTCAATGTTATGTCTTTTCTTCTATATATCAAATCTACAAATTGGTAAAATTAAGGTTTGGTCACACTTTGATATCTCAATTCACATAATTGGACAAGGGCTGTAAGCCCCCCTCAGGTGAGGCTAAATAAGTTAAAGATATTTGCCGAGTTATTATATTACTGGCCATTGACACAATCATTTCATAACCCTAAACAGATTTATTTGAATTAAATACTATGTTTGGATATCAGAGTAAGCGTCTGCTTACTTGCGTTATGACAATTTTTATTTTGTTGAAAATGAGGAGAGAGAAAAAAGCCTTCGATTTTTTAAATCAACTTATTGTTATCGATGATTATTAAACATTTTCCAATTTCATCAATTTATAGAACCAATATTTAGCATAGTATTCAACTGTCTTTCCTCTGACTTATATTCTACACAGCGCCAAAACATTGCATTGATCATGATACCGAAATCAGTAAAGTTGAGTCCTCACACAACCCTTAATTCATCAAAAGAGAACTTGAATTCCAAAGCCCACATCTGTTTGACATCCTTGTTCAGCCTATATATTTTTCGTTTTATAAACTCTTTTTTTTCTTATTACAAAAAAAGCTATTAAAAAAAGGTCTAAAAATCTATTTTGAGTATCAGCGTGATGTTCACAGAAAATTTGCTGTCAGGGGTAGATGACAATATGTGTACCGCCGCGGCAAAAGGGTCCAGTTGTCGACTCCTGCATGTTGCTCATTGTAGTATATCTGATGTATACAAATACCATACATTAGATATGCTACAAGGAGCAACATGTACGAGCCGACAACTGGACCCTTTTGCCGCGGCAGAACACATATATTATGCTCTAAGATCATAAAAAAATACTATCAGCAGAAGATAACCAACTAATACTGACAACAATATAGCAAGTAAAAGCCTATGTGTTATCTAGGACATTCACGACCCAGTTTCAAAAGCTACTCTTATAAATTGTCACACCTGCCATGGTGTTGTAGTGGGGAACTCAAATTCAACTTTTGAGGATATATGTGTCATACTCATATTTGGTTAAGCTGGGTTTAGCCACGACATCCATGAGCTTCTATAATCACCACCAGCAATCGCTAAAAGAATCCCATGTAGATAATCGTATGTACATAGCGATCCAATATAACATTTAGAACCCTCCCATCCATCATCCATGTCAATCGCGTCCCAGTTTCAAAAGCCACCTTTAATTTTCACACCTGCTATGTCCGTAAAAACGAAAAACTTACAAGCTTTATACCTAGGTCACAAAACTTACAAGCTTTATACCTAGGTCACATAACTGTGCAGCGAGGTTACAATGTGCTTACAACGTCATAACGGGTAGAAATTCAGCGGATACCAACCAAACATTGTCCGGTGACTGGACCGTGTCTGTGCGGAGACCGGACGGTGTCCGTGAGCTGTAAAGACGCCAAAACCATGCCGTAAATTTAATACGTTGTTAACCTTGCAGCTCGTTAATGACGTCTGTTTTTAAGGTCCTATAACATCCGGCGGCCGACTTGTGACAGACTGAGCAATGCAAGCGTTCACCGATGTCATACCAATGTTTTGGTGTTGTGGCTTCCTTCCCATTTCCAGACTCCAGTAGAGGGCTGGTGGTTATGTGACCATAGCCTTAATAAGGTCTCTTGATCATGGTGTTGTAAATACCGGGGAGCTCCTATAAACTTAATATTGATAGTGCCATACTAAAAAAAAAGTGGTTAAATAGTTCAAAATTCTTGTCCGTACAAGTATTTTGACTAAAAATTGTTTTACTTTAAAGAGCCAAGTCAGATTCAACTTTTGTCACATTTTCAAAAGGTTTTAATATCATATATTTTGGTTAATTGATAACGTGCTGTCTTGTTAACTATGATTAACGATTATGTTGAATATAATATATATTGAAAACTGTTTTCCAAAACCCCAAAACCTCTTCACATATCTAGCTTAAATTTGAATTTATAACTGTGGTATAGGATGATTATGAAAATTGACATTAATAAATTTGAACAATGACACAGATAATTTTGGCACTGAGTGCTGCATTTTTTTCAAGGTTTATGTTAGGGTAAGGGTTAGGGTTGGGTCATGCTTAGTGAGTTAGGGTCAGGTCATGGGTGAAGTTTTTGATGGGACCTAAAGTATAATCATATTTTAACCAGTGTATGAAGCCTAATAGATAAAATAATAATAAATAAATAAAATAATTTTTCCTTTTTTCAATGAAAATTTAGTGCATGAATATGGATCAAGCAAAAAAAACCCAGACAAAATGTGATTTAGTGAACATAACCTGTGACAGAGTTGTGCCAGTAGTGCATCCCTCCCAATATAAGGCCAAGTAAAAAATAAAACATGTTTCTCGTTTGGGTTTTTTGAAAAAAAAAAAGGAGGAAGAGGTACTTTTTATTTTTTAATCTTTATTTCAATGGCAATGCAAAATCGCCTATTAATGGACAATTCTCACCCAGTGTATCGATACCAGATGTGTTATTGGAAGAGGAGGAGGCCTTTTTATTTTTGAGTTTTGGACATACTGGAGGGTTGATCAAAACAAAATATGCTTTAAAATGCTTATTGAACTGAAGCAAATCTATTTAACTTTTCAAACACTTTTTTATGCATGAAATACAAAAAATAAAAATCATTTTTAAAATCCTTAAAAAACAATGCGGGAGAGGACGAGAAACATATTTATTTTTTTACTCAGCCTAATATACCATGTGAGAATCATCTGTGCAGTAATAACTCCGTGATGAGTTGGATTTTACACTCGAGCTGCAAAGAAATCGTAGTCGTAATAGAGCGTAATTAACACTATTTATCACTCATTCTATACCTCCGTTATTCGGCCATGTTTGAATCATCTAAGCATGAGATATGTAATAATAATTGGCCCTGATATGATCTATATTTTCCTTGAGTAGTTCGACTGTGGGTTTTCATATTTCTTCATTTTTTAATGTTCCTAGTGTCTAGTATTCTAAAATATCTTGTTAGAAGAGTAAAATTGTGAAGTTAGGAATGGATTGTGGTTTGCATTTTTGTTTGACAAATCCAAAGAAACCATGATTGCTACAATCCTACAAAAATGCATCTATTCACGGATTTAGGAATGGATTTTTTAAAAAGATGTAAATTTGGTATTTTGATATATGAATACTCTGACTACCAATAAGTTAAACCACCATTATTTAAACAATATTGGTTTTAAGACCTTATTTCTTAATTTCAAACACTTTCTGCACATTCTTTGTGCCATCTTTTCCTGTGATTTTGTTCATTTCCGAAGGATTTATAAATCAATTTAAAAAAAACATTACAATTTAGTGGAACAGCCAGCCACAGATCATAGAACTTTCAACAGGTCCAAAGTTCAACAAAGTGCTTATAGAACGGCCAAGAAATAGAATATCGTAAAACTTTTTTCTTTTAACCAATATAATGGTGAAATTAAATCAAACCGGCTGAAATTGTGCAGGCTCATGACACCTGTACCACACTTATTCCATTAAACTACACTGCAAATCTTAAGTGTTTAATTCCTAAACGTCCAGCTGTAACGCTTTTTAAACATGTCACATGTTTAGACTTTAAACATAGAAGTGTGCACAATATAAACACTTGTGTGTATAGGTCCTAACTGTTTCATGTTGATGATGTTCAAAC
>JXSR01S031522.1:3392-16727 GCA_000969725.1 Ophiothrix spiculata
AAATCAAGGGAATCTAACATTAATTTTGAAACGCGATTCCAGCATAGTAGACATACAGCAAGAGCCCATGGCTTATGTTTCACCAAAGGATGTCATACATCTGAAAATTATATTTTGCATTGCAACTAATGGTCATTGTTCCAGATTAGCGAAATTAAATCCCAGCTAAGTTGCTGCTCATTTGAAATTCGTGAAATAAAGTACCCGCGAAAGTAAAGTGCTTTACAGTATTTGTTACTCCCAACAATTTTACTTTAACTAACTCGAGGCATGATGTTGTCGTTTATGAATATCTATTAGATATCATGATGACAACTCAATTTAATAGTTTTATGACTAGGCTCCCTTTTAGCATTGACATCTTAACACCTCAACTGCTTTCTATAGGCCTTGTTGAAATACTTAAGGATATGTTTACCTTAACTAAGGTGGTTTTAATCAATGGTTTGTCTGGATATTTTGGTTCACAAATCTAGGATTATATTATAAGGCCTTCAAGGATTATATTTCTCAAAGAAGAAATAAGATTGGATTATGTCTGACATGACCTGACTTAGGACATGTTTGGACTTAATTAGTTGTTTATTTTTTCACATCAGACAAGATGACAAAGCTGTTTTCTTGATAAGTTATATAACATATTATGTTTTTAGAAAGGTCAGCATATTGATTAAATATAAGAAGGACACAGAGTGATTGTGTACATACTCTCATTCACTAAGTTTAGTATCAAGATCAGGTAAAAATTAAACCTAGTCTGCAGCCAGAAATATTTACATTTATTTTTGAAGTATCTTTATATACTTTTAAAAGCTCCAGCATTATTGTTATTGAGCATACAAGAAGGACATAGAACATTTGTGTACAATCTCATTCATCTGGTTTAGTATCAATTAAAATTAAATAGAGACAGCCCAAAATAGTGTCTCTATGCATGCTATGTATTTTAGAGAAACAAGTTTTAACCTAATGATTGACTGTGAATTGTGAAGCCTTAAAGCTAAGGATAACATGAAAGTATTTTTTTTTCATTTTTCCCTGTGATAAAACTTAATATTCTTTTGAAAGTTAATTTGAAATTAGAACAATAATTTGACACTTTTGGAAGTTGCATTAATTAGGAGAATATTTATTGAAACGTTACAAACATATTTTCTAAAAAAATAACTTTCACTCAAATGAATTTTTAATAAACACTTTAAAGGTAATAAAATAATGAACTTTCACGTGGATTTTATTTTTGTGATGTATAAACATTAATGGTAATTTTGCTTAACTTTTAATGAAATGAATTAGCTAAATCAGCTTTTATTGAAAGGAGAGAGTGTTCATGGCATTCTTGATCAACATGTGCTGAAATCGAAGTTGCTGTTGACAATTGATAAATCACTCTATGTATATAACATTAGATAAAGAAATGGAGAAATACGCATCGTACACTAGAACATTAATAACAATAAGACAAATCACAAACAGGCCAGGATTTCATTTAATTAGAAAAAAATAACATTATTAAAAGGAAATTAATTGCTTCACTCAATTATTTGTGAATTGCTTCAGTCAATTAATTGTGAATCATTTGGACAAATGTTTCTAACTTGGTTATCCAATCCAATAAAGATACTAATAAATAACCCAATCTAATCCCAATTATCAACCCTATTAGATATGATAAATCACTAGGCCTAGTACTGTACTAAGTATGGAGGATGCTGGTCATAATTGAGACAATCAGTCAATTAGCACTGATCTGTTGGTATGGACAGGCCAACAGGTGTCTCAGTAGTCATATATGGGAGGGGTAGGCCTATTCATTTATTGCACTAGTTTTTCGCAGCAGGTGGGGTTTGAGATACATGTATGATGTTTTATTAATCATGGGGGTAGTTTTTGTGTAGGTGAAGTATGTGGATGATAGTGTTGCAGTCTATATTTTTTAGGTTAAGTAGAATTGAAATTGTACCTAATTCTTTATTGTATTTAGACATTTGTATCACAGCTAAAATGAAATAAAAAACATAAGGTCATATTGTTTTAAGTAAAAGATGACAGACTTTTCCATAATTAGTACTTTCTGTTCTGATAACAGTGAGCATACAATTCTGTGCAAACTTTGCTTTCATCATTTGATGATGGGGCCAATGTAGTTTTCTAGACAATAAACATTCATTATACTTAGATGCAAGAAAGGTTTTAGCTGAATTTAGGACACAGTAAAGAATTTATGATCTGGATCAGTTTTGAGCTGTAAATGTGCACTTTTCTTTAAAATTTTGACAAAAAATGATGTGTATTGATCCATGATTAAGCAAATTACATCATCATCAATAGTATATTTTTTGGTTAGTGATGCAGGTGTCTGTAATTTTATACATTGTGGACTGAATCTACACCATTATTCTGTGGGAAGTAAGGTACCAAAATATGAAGACAGTCCGCAGGGCGCACTACACTAAATAACTAGCACTCGCAATCCGGCATTTCAAAAATCAGCAAAATTGACTGCCCTTCTAAAAACAGGACTTCAAAACGTATGGAAGGGCAATATGTTTGGTCAATATTTTGTTCTATTTATAAAATTAGGTTTATTTAAAGATGCTCTGATGCTAATCTCCAGATTAATTTGGTAAAATTTAAAGGGTTTTCCTTAATTTGCACTTGATTCTGGAAATACAAAATTTGACTGTCAGTGATAGGGGGCGTTATACTTCAGCGTCCAGTTTCTTGAAATGTTTGCCTTGAAGGTGTACTTTTATCATCATTTTGTGTCAGAAGAGATAATCATCTGAGAAAAGGCAGCGTTGAAGCAACCAGTTGCTTTAGTATTGAGTTCTTGGGTGGTTTTAGGAAGCCATTTTGTACAGTAAGTCGATTGGAAGCTCTATTTTGGTGTGTCGCCTGCAAACAGACCGAAGGAGATCCAGGAATATTTACAAATATGTTTCTACCTTGTAGTGCACCTGTTCAGCTGTTATTGATATTTCCTGTGCATTACACTTGTAAATCAGTTTCAGTTCGCACCCAGACTGACCTAATTTATATTAATAGATAACCACAAGATATCTGATAGGAATTATGGTAAACAGAGGTGAAGTATATGCCCCTTTATTGATTGGGATATCTTTCAAAGAACTGCCAAAATATTTTAAAAAGTCTTTGAAAATTGCCCCGATGAAAGCTACCATCAATAAAAATTTTGCTCAATATTGCAAAATTTGACCTGAAAAGTTGTAGTTGTAAATTTGGGTCCTTTGACTTTTTAAAGGTTGCTTAAATTGGCTTTAAATTACAGGTTTAGCAACACTGATATCTGTTTGCCATGTGCAGGGAAAAAAATTTCTCCAATGTGCCTTAGGCCACATGTTCTTATTACAGGCATACATTTCAGCCAGGCGGCGCAGAACGTGCAATAAATTGCCTGTTTACTTCAGATTTTATGGGGTATTCATCCGCAGTATCGCCCATCAAATATTTCAATGTGTAAATAAAAAGAAAAGTTGTTTTTTAAAATAATCAGAATATCTTTTTAGTTTTCTGGGGTTGAAGTCCCGACCCCAAAGGTTTTGAAATCTGCATATTTTTATATGCAAAGTAAAGTAAGGGCATAAAATGCCATTTTTGAGCTTTAGTTAAAATTCAAACTTTTTGAATGGGAGTTTCAAAATCTGATGACGTCACATCCAACCCCCAACCCCTGATTTCAGCATAGGTGTCTGTAGAAGTAATTGTGTTTATAAGTCAGCTGTGTCCTCCTCCTCCAAAGAGATCAACTAAATTCTAAATCAAAAAATCATAATGGTAGACCTTCATAATAATAGATCAAAATTGCCTAACCCTATCACACTTGTGTTCAAAACTCAACAGAGGGGAGGTGTAAAATGGATGGTTTCCCTCTCCCCTGATTTGAATAACCCCTTGCACCCCAATCTTAGGCCAAAAATAATTAATTGTTGTGTTGCCCTCAAGTGGGATATCTGAAAAATTGAGTCGGTCGGTCGGATTTTTTTTTTTTTTTTTAAAGCACCTAAATTTACCAAATTTGGGTGCATTTTCCACTATTTTCAAAATATTTTCTCAAAAAACACCCAATCGGAGCAAAACTGGGTGCTTTCCCGACCCTAATATTTTTTTTTAAATTTTTGAATAGGGTCGGTCGCTGAGGGCAACATAACAATTTATTTTTTTTTGGCCTTATGTTTGTACCGCAAACAAATGGGCAGTTGCTGCCCAGCCAACGATTGTGTGATCGTAGTAACTCTGGTGTCTGTAATGTATTAGGACATTGGCAATTTGATTAATTTGCTGTAATGTGATTTTATAAGATTCAGTGGTGTCAGGTTATATTATCTAGTCCTCAGTTCTCCAAACTCTGGACTTCTTGAGTACTGCTTCGTAAAATCATTTTGTCCTACATGTGGGCAAGTATGGCATGAAAAAAATACATTTTGTAAACACATTGAGGTGAGATTTATGATAACATTTAAGGTAATTTGTTAACTTGCACCTGTGATAGATGTATTGTAAAACAGCATATGCTTATGACCTAAATCAGTGGATCAAGGAAACGTTCCCCACCCAAGTCATCTTAAAGTAGGTCCCAGTTTATGACCAATTGTTTGTTTATCAACTTAATGATCCATTTGATGGGTGAATTGACAAAATAGTCTGAAAATCTGATAATCTGTAACCAACAACTGACGATAATATCAGTCTAGGACACCTTTGAACCAGGGGTGTTAGAGTTAAGATTTTTTTTTTGCCTTCAAAAGAGTCATAATTTCAGCTTTTTTGTTATTTTCAGCCTGTTTGTCACTGCATGTATTTTTTCAGATTTTTTTATCAGCTGACTCTCCCAACCCTGTATGAACTGAATGCAAAGAAGTTTTCACTAAAAGAGATTTTTTAAAAAGATCACTTTTGAGAGTGACCAATTGTCTGGAGTCCTCCCACAAAGTTAAAACCATTTACATCTTGGTTAATAAGTTACATCCTTCCTTGAGCTTGTCATAAATTTGGTTTAAAATAGCAAACTTCTGTGGTTGAAGGCATCAGTCATAGTTGAAATTGGTCAGAATGGTAAATGCTGTGATGAAGTTCAGATGTGCAGAGGACTTCCGTACAGTGTGCTATAGAGTAGAGGCTTGAAGGACAAAGGTTTTTAATTTGTTCCGTCTGGGAGGATAATGGATGAAATAGAGGATTATGCAATGGATCAGAAGCTTGTCTTTTTCACTATGATGTCTGACCAAGGTAAATTGTAATGGGTTTTTTTGTATTATTACTGTTAATAACATTATTTTGTTTAATATCTTTTTCAGTCAAATGAAGTTTGTAGACCTTGTTTTTGTTTATTTTTGATCAAGTTCAAACATTTTTTTTAAATTTTGTTCTCAGAATAAGGTATTAAGTGGAATTTTCCAAGGTATTTCATCTTTGTTGAACTTTTTATAAATTTGGTTTGAAATATCATACTTCAGTGGTTGAGTACATCAGTGATAGTTATGTTGAAATCAATCAGAAGTTTGTAGTTGCTTTAATTAAGATCAGAAGGTTGTATTTTTGAATATAATATCTGACCAAGTAAGTCTTATGATCATGGTACTAGTTAGTACTGTTTCAAAAATTGACAAAAAACTTTTCCAACCCGTTTTTTTAAATGAAATTTGGTCTAATTGGTTCAACAATGACAATGCTTCTAGACTTCATTGCTATAGTAAAATATTAAAAAATTTATGATTTTAGAAACAAATCAAATTTGTGATAATGCTACCAATTTTGCAAAACTTTCTAATTAGCAGGTTAATGGTATAATTGCACCAGAATATGTATAACTACTGTTTAGGTAAATAAAAGAAAAACTTTTTAAAAGGGATTTAGCATTTTATCATGAAATAAACAAATAATCCTGGGTCCAACTTATTTCAAGTTAACTCAATCAGTAAGGCACTCACTTACGGTAGGGAAGGTCCCTAGTTCAAACCCAGCGATGCCACTTTTGAACATTCTTGTGAAATTTTATGTGCACAAGGAACTCACCTTGAAGAAAGTAGTGTGAATCTTGGCTAGCTGATCTTGGCTGTGGTGGTTTAAAATGTTGCCTGATCAATGTTCACACCCCAAAGAGGAAGCAGGAGGACCTGAAATAATGCTTAGAGAGTTCAATGGAGCTTATTTGGACCATGGTGGTCAGCAATCAATTGAGGACCCTAGAACCAGAAGGGGGTTAAGTCACATTGAGTACAAACTGAGAAAAATAGCACAAACATCATATCATTTGTGTTGTCTTGAATGGTATTGCTGTATCTCGCAGTGACTCTTACACATGCTCTGATCATCAAATTACTACAAAACTTGTACAGAATGTAGAAATGAGAATTCTGTAGCAGAAAATTGACACAACTCAATGTTCAAGATTTTGTGACTTAAACCCCCTTTTAGTTCTAGGGTCCTCAATTGTACAGTGTGGCAAGTCTAAGTGGAATTGCAAATCAGGGAGACATAGCGCACTTTAATAGAATCCATGCATTAATATTTGTTTTTAAACTGGAACTTTTCTACCCTCCTTAAGCATGTAGTGTCAATATCTCAATAGATCACTTTCTTATGTCCCATAAAGTACCGCAAATTGCACAAGAGACCCTGCCTCTCTTAATCTGTTAGGCCTATATCTTCTCAGATACGCACATTTTTACATGTTGTCATAGAATTGTCGCCTCTAGTGGAAATGATACCGTGCAATGCTTTAAGATGTTAAAAAATACAAAATGTCGCTAACTTTTATCATATTCCATCTATGTCACTCCTCGATTGAATTGCCGATCGACGGAATAGACGTATGGGTACGTACGCCATCTGAACATAACTAATGGGCGTCCAGGTTAAGCTTATTCCTGGTTGTTGTTGTTGTTGTTGTTGTTTTTCCTCTTCTTTTACTTGCTATTTGGGATTCACCTGTTCATCTGTTAAGCAACTGTAAGTGTTCCTGTTCGTTCGCAAGCACATTCTGTCTTTCTGACTGAAAGTATATATAGCTTTTGATAGATTTATTTTTACTGCTACTTTACTTTGTTGTATTTATTTGTTTACTTATATATTATTTTTTATGATTTATTCATTTTTTTTCCCCTCCCTGATACTATGAATTGATTGCTTTAGCGTTTACTTAACGCAATATATTTGATTTTTTTTTTCTTTCTTTCTTTTTTTAATTGTTGCTTGGGAAAGGGAAGTGTAGACGACATTATCGCATTCTCTTTTTGGATAGATATGGTGGCTCTGAAAAGAGCGGTTGAGTTATTTTATCAAGTTCTGCCACGATATGCGCATTGCGCACAATTTAAAATATGGTCAACTGCGCAATTTGCATTACTTTCAAGATGCACTATAGGACATACAAAAGTGGTCTATTAAATGTCAGGTATCTGGTTGGCTGCCCTGGACTATGGTGGAGTTTCTTTGATGTGATGTAGAGATAAGGTCAAATTCAAATTATCCTTGTGTTCTAATTGAGGGTTGCAGCATGTGATTTGCTATTAATTGGACCAATTTCCTTTTGTTATGAATGATTGACATCAACATGTCAAAAGCAATTGGTTCGGCTGAGTATGATGATTGGTGGTCATGGCTATGAGAGCTATTTTTGAATTTGGCAATATTTTCCACAATTTTAGAGCTTTGGTATCCAGTAACTGTTACGAAAATATGTGTATTTTAAATGATATTTTTACATTTACATCAAATTTCCAAAAGGATATAGTAACCAAGATTTACAGGCAGATTTGAAAATAACTTGGAGAGTTCCTAGACCTGCTTAAGTTGAAAATCTTTAACAAATACAGGGAATTTCATGTGCAGGCATGGTCTGAAAAATATATCACCACTTAAATATGTTGCATTTCAAGCCTGACTTTGTTTATATTTTGATTATCAAAACCTATAATAGCAATTTGCCTTCATTTCCCATACAAAAAAATGAATCTCTCAATGTGAATACATTCAGGGAATATGTTCTAGCAACAGCGACTCTCTAATTTGATATGCCAAAAGTGTGATAAGAGATGAAAATATTGTTTAATTGGACTGCAGTGTGCTTAAGATTATTGGATGCTTGTGTTTGTGAAGTAGGACATCTAGATGAATGCTTACATTTCAAAAAAGAATGGAAATACATAAAAAGGAAAAAATCTCTTTGGATCGAAGTTCCAATTTCGGATCAAATTTATCTATTGGTGTACATGGATGTGTATGTAATCTTACTATTGAATATTTCTCTGCATGTAGGTTGGTGTCTTTATAAGCTATTTTTAGGTACACAATGAAAACATTTCAGTAGGTGATGGTATGAAGCCATTTTTGGACAAATGACAATGCACTTCACATTTGTCATTGGAGCAGATGTACATTGAATTGCCGCCAAGCTCATTTTATTACTATGTTGGGTCATCATGATATCATTTAATTTTTTCTGATCATGTGATAAAAATACCAAGGCATTTAGTCAATCTTGATATTGACACCATCAGACAGGTACGAATACAGTGATACAGCAGTGGCGTGTCCAGAAAGTGGCTTTGGTGGCTGAAGCCCCTTGCAGCAGAGTTGCAAAATTCATGTGGAGTCGGCCTAATTTTGACAGGTTTTGACAATATAAGCACCCCCCAAAAATCACCAAGCTCCCTTCAAGCCTCCCACAAGAAAAATCCTGGACACACCAGTGTACAGTACTGGGGAGAAGGTTTAGTGCAAAGTTACTTTGCTTGCTTTCCACCAAAGAATCCGGGGTTCGGTTTACAGTCCAAGCCATACATACAAATTTAGATTTTTGTCCATACTCATTTCTGCTGTTGAATGCAAAAAGTATAATTGTGATAGCTGCTGTTTTTGACCAATTTGCATTGGACATTGTATAATGTCAAGTCTTGGATCAGTGCTCTAGAAGTGGTTCTTCAAGTAGGAAGTTTTACCTGAACTATTTCAAAAGTTTCTGACATATGAGAGACAACTTTTTAGAGGTTTTTTCTTTACATTGTAGTGACAATAAGCTATAATAACCCTTACTCTGGCACGCTTAAATACAGTGTAAGTCCAAATATGTCATACAAAAACTTCTGGTTCTTCCTCGGATTTCGAACCGTGACCCCCGCTCTCCCAATTCAATGTCTAGCTATGGCAAGCCACCGAATGTGGCCTGCCTCGTCAGCAATTTCCTGACCATCTATATCTGCCGTCTGTGGCGTATTCGAACTTCTTCATTTCTTATTGTAGTACTTTGTAGTATGTAAGCTGTGCTTTGCCGAAAATGGCTTAAGTGAGCCTTCCGTCAATTTTCTTTTAGCATTCAGATTCAAAAGCAAATCTTTGACCAGTAGTATGTTACTTAATTTGTTTAAAGATAAATATCAATATTTCCTGGGGGATTGCCAGATTTTTCCGTACCCATAGATTTACAAGCATGGGTTGGGGACTGTAATTAGGTTGTGTTTCCAAATATAGCCCTACAAATTGTTTATAAGTGTGTCAACCTAACAAGATGTTGACGACAGGTGTGTTTTGTTCTGGATAAAATTCAGAAAGCCAAGTTTCCTTCAGACTTAAGCTCTCTTAGCTCAAAATCCCACCTTTTTATGTCATTTCAAGGGCGTAGTGTCCCCTTATGGAAGTGAGGCTAATTATTGGAGTAATCCTCTTGTCAATGTAAGACTGGGCCACAGTTTAGTGTAATAAATAACAAATATGGCCGGGGCACTCTTATGATGGCTAATATCACCTGCCATTTAAAATACCAATTTTTTCTTAAAGCCAAATTTACCTACTTACCAATTTACCTTCTTTTTCACAGTAGTCTACGTCCAATCACCCATTCTAATTTATACAATTTAATCATTGAGTTTAGGTGCTTTCATGTATATTTACTATTAATCAGTTTACTGCAGATATTTATGAGATATCTATTTTATGAATTTATAAAAAATCATACCTTTAAGCTTGTCAAGTTAACCTGTCATTCTTCTGCAAAGTTCTACACTGAATGTCCCCCTTTTTCAATTTTTGATTGAAAGTTGGCACATTTACATTTTATATTCAATCCCCTCCCCTCTTGCATCAAAGGGCATCAAGGAGATAGGGAAATGTATGGTTGTCTTCTGAAGGACAGATAGGGAAATGTTTGGTTGTCTTCAGAAGGACTGCAAGCCATTAGAAGTGGTATTTGCTATGCAAACTCAATTATTATAGGTTGTAATAATAGAGTATAATATGTTGCACCTGGGTCAACGTGGCAATTGTGACATGGTTTCCTGAGATCAATATTGGCTCCACCTCAAGAGACTGGTTTTAGCTATGTCATAGGAGTTGATTTGACCAGATTGTCTATGCCCAGCAAGGATTTCAGCACAAAGTCTTTGATGATAGCTCAAGTGTAGACCATATTTTTTCTCTGGATTAGGCTTACTGAAATCTTTGATGATGTATTGAAGTATATGGAGCAAATTTATACTCAGTGAGCATCATGAGCACAAAGTCTCTGATGATAGCTTAAGTGTAGACCTTATTATATTGGGATTAGTCATTACGTCTCCGAGGAGTTGCATAAGTGCACATGGATCATTGATTATACCAGGATTAAGTATTTTGTCTCGACATTGTGGGATTGATGTGTATACCAGACAAAGATTAGGCATAATGTGTTGCAGAGGATGTCCTGAAGTGTTACTTGACAAGTTTGATGAGTCCAGGGAATTTAGTACATTTTTTGGAAGTGTTAATCCTCTTGATGTGCTGTTAGATCCTACATTATGAGCTGATTATTACAGAATACTGTAAAGCACTTTAATTTCACGGCATTAAAATTTAGCGAATTTGGAAACCCTCACTTTTTGGGTGCATTTTAATTTCACTTAGGCCTATTTGAATCATCTTGCTATTCAATGCTTTGTTAACAATCATTTTAGCGGCATTTTAATTTAGCGAATTGTGATACTAGCGAAATTAAAATGCTAGCGAAATTTTAATGCTTTACAGTACATCTTCCAATTTGAAATGATTATGCTCTCATATACAAATTTCTATTGTTAAGTGTTAATATCCGTCAAGCAAACTTGTTTCCGAAGTTTCAGAGAAATTCTTGCAAACATGATTGGCAAGTGGAATGTTGATCCAGATGATCTAAGTGAAAGGCCTATATCATATGTAAACTTGACAAGTCTGTACAAACAAAGATACAGCCAGTCAGCTCAATTTCAGTCTTCCTGGAGTTTTGATTTATCGTGTATGATTTTGGATTTGGAATATGCAATATACAGGCAGTTCTGTCAGGAGGTGGTGATAATGATATTCTGGATGTTGCTTCACAAGTCATTGTACAAACTTGATATGTGTTTACATGCAGAGATACAACTGGTCAGCTCAGTTGAAGTCTTTATGGAGTGTTCATGAATCATATATGATTTTGAATTTGGATTATGCAAGATGCTGGAGATTTTATAAGGAAGTGGTGGTGATTATATTTTAGATTAATTGTTGCTTCACAAGATTGGTATACAAACTTTAAAAATATGTACAGGCAGGTCTAATATGATTTTGGATTAGGGTCATATGCAAGACCCAGGTGATATCATTTGCAAGCTCGATACATCTGTACAAGGAAAGACACAGCCAGTCAGGCCAGCTGAAGACTTGATGATTTGTGTAGATTAGATGATATTTTTACATTTTGCAAGATCCAAGTGATTAATTATGTTGCAGGTGCTGGTTTTGTGAATTCCTATGAAGAGGTCCATCCTCAGTTTAACCCTTTTGAGCCGATAGAATGCCTAAGCATTTCCAAAGGAGCTTACAAGAGAACGCTCAGGCGTTCCAATTCGTATATGAGTGTAAATTAATTCAGTGTGGGCTTGCACACCTATATTGCAATTCAGGATCGAAAGGGTTAAAGTTATATGGGGATGTTTTTATGATGTGCATAAAATCATTATTGGTCTTCTTGGGAACTTTTTGAAATTGTTAGTCTTCTGTATTGTGAATATGTTAAGTTCAGTTGTGGAACAGTATCGAACACAAATGTATCAAATATTTCAAAAGTTGTGGTTGAAAATACAGGAATCGACAAGTCAGTGGAGGAAAGAATTGTTCAGCACAAGTGTTGTATGTATCAAAGGATTGGTGGGAACTTGAATTTGTTGCATCTGAAGGTGTTGAAAATGGAAAAATCATTAGGTTATTACTCCACTATAAACATAATCACTAGCTGGAAAGTCTTGTGACCTAAATGTGAACTAAATGGGATCTATACCATCAGGTAATTAACTTGAATCAGATGCATATCTTAAGTTTCAAATATGCATGCTTCTAGCATATATATCATTCTTTAAATTAGCAATATATAAATGTTTGTCTCTCCTTTATTATTGAATAGTATAAGCAGGGCTAAAGATGACTTATTCTCAAATTCTCCAAATTTTCTCAGTATTTTTAAACATGAACCTTTGTAAAGGCTACCATTTGTAATTTCAAAGGAAACTGCTCTTATATATAGAACTGGAAGTACAAACTAAAGTTCCCACTTAAACGCTTCGATTTTTCGTTGTGTATTAAGCATTGCGGCTTTATTTTTCACAATTGTATGCATTTGACAAAGAAGATGCACAATTTGTATTGCGTAATTTACTGCAGGTTGGTTTGTACTTTAAGCAAATAAGAGTATAATCTATGGTATAAGCAAAAACATATTATGGCATTACGTGAAGAATACAAATCTGATTTTGCTATAGGCAGCTCATCAACAGCACCATTTCCCATTTCACCTTATCGTATATTTGAATCGTACAAATTCATGCAAGCATTTGTGTATTTTTCCAATAAAGCACCACATAAATGCAATATCAAATAAATTTTATGTTAATGTGTCATTACAGTTGTAGAACTTCGTCAGCAACTAGAAAGCACCGAGAAAGAAAGCGATGAGGAGAAACAGAAGCTTGCGCAGGAGTTGTCGCGAGGAAAGCAGGCTGTAATTTCACTTATGCAGGTAAGAATAATTGTCATGTGAGTGCAAGAAAGTCATATCTGTAATAGCTGCCATTTTTCCAAAAATTGCATGGCACATTGGATAATGTCAAGTCTTGGGTCAGTGGCTCTTGAAATGGTTCTTGAGGTGACGGTCACCTCAAGAAACATTTCAAGACCCACTGACATATGGAAGAGAAAATTAGAGGGATTTTTTGCATCCCAAATGATAAGATGTTGATTAAAAATAACATAAGGCAGCCATTGCAGATACGACTTTCTTGCACTCGCATGGCAAGATAACCTTGTTCAAGGTATCCTCTTCCTATATAG
>JXSR01S031522.1:20102-53287 GCA_000969725.1 Ophiothrix spiculata
AGTGTGTATAATTATTAGTTCAAATCAATTATATCCAACCAAATGAAATGTGATGTAGTGATATACGTGGGTGATGCTTATTAAGCCTATTGTTTTAAGCTATCATTAGAGAAGATTTATAATTGCAGTCATTACTTAATTGTTGATTATTGTTGAGGAAAGTGTTGATAATGGTGTAATTAGATTGTGTGGGACTTATATGTGATCCGTCATATCAAAAGGTACCTTAAGGGTCCCAAAATGAAAATTGATTTTTTTTTTATCTCATCTGAAAGATTATATTTTAAGCTTTGTAGGAAACACACCGGTAAATACGTCCCCATTGACTTTAAATGCAAAATGGCCTTTCTTTAAACGTCATTTTCTCGACTAAAAAGCGACTGGTTACCATGTGCATGGTCTCAATTGAGAGATAATGGACATATCTCTTCTACAAATTGGAAAAAAATATATGGTCAAGGCAAAGTTTTCGAGATACGGCGCATCAAAGTTACGCGTCATTATGAGTGCGCCCATGCACATTGGGAAAATAGTGCAACTCACTAGACACACCAGGTTCTCCAAAAATCATAAAATTTCTTCAAAAATGGTACAAACAAATTCATTCTATCATGAATTATTTAATAACAGTCCAATTAGCAGGATTAACTTCAAAATTTTGTGAAAAACACTATTTTCTAATATATTCTGGAATTTATTTTTGGTAATTGGATGTTCAATTGCAAAGTTACATCCAAATTGGTAAAAGGTATCAGCTGATTTAGAAAACTATAGTTCTGAGAAAATTGAGTTTGTGTACTGGTAAAACTTAAGTGGAGAAAGGATTTTTATCTCGGTTTTTAAAACATTACAAAAATTGCCATTTTGGTGGCAGTGGTGGGATTTGTTTAAATTTTTTTACCTATTTTTGACATTTTTTTTTAAATAAAAAAATCAACACTTTGAGAAAATTCTTCCTAGACATTTGTTTTTAGATTCCAAAAAGCAAAAAAGTTCAACATTTCACAAATGCAAATTTTAGTTAGGCTTTCCATAAATTTGGGGGCAAAAAGTACAGTTTTGGGCATTTTTGCCTAGATTGTCATTTTCGGTCACAAACTGATATCATCATCATGTTCAGGGTAAAAATCTGCTTCTAAAAATTATACTTTTATATAGTTTATATAATTAGTTTGAGAGTTAGAGTACAAAAACCATTTATGCCATTTGAAGGTCTACCCCAGCCTTAAAGTACCCTTGGATATGACGGGTCACATATATTAGTCATTAGTCCCACGCAATTTAATTACACCATTATCAATACTTTGTACAATACAATAGTTTAAAATCTCAGCTTTCAGATGAGACCAAAAAATCAAGTTTGATTTGGGTACCTTTAAGGTACCTTTCGATATGCAGGTCACATATGTGACCGTCCTGCCCCGACGTCCAGCTCAAAGCAGCTGTAAAGTCAGCCCCTGGTCATTTGAACTCTTTTACATATCTGCAAAGTCCATGTTAATTATTGTTTTAAATTACACTTTGATGAACTTTACTCGACATCCACAAGTAAAGTTATGGTCGATCAAAGTTTGTAAATGATGATACTGAGATAAATGCATTCAGAAACCAAACGAAAGTATACATACAGCTTTATGCTAAGTCGTTTGGAGGATATCAATATCTACCAAAAACAAACCCAGTCAGACAAAAAAAAATCAAAATTTGATTAAAAATCAGAGCCGACCTGTTGGTAGGATTTTATAGCATTGCTTTAAATAATTATCCCTTGATGCAATTTTGTTGGATATAGATTAGAAGGGATCAAAATGGTTTTAAAATCTTTCATTTTATTTTGGCATTTATATGGTAGAGAGAAAGATATATATTTTTTATAATTAAAGTTTGTACATATGTAAGAGGTGTTGTGAAAAATGACCTTCATTTTATACTGGTTTTGTGTGCTGCCAGAATTCGTCCTCCTCCCTCCACATCCCCCAGACAATATGCAGTTAAGACCTTGTCCAAGACAATGGTCCAGCACACTCGACTGTGGCACCACTGAGGTTCGAACTGGACACCTTTTTCCACACATTACAGATTGAGCTAACTTGATTTAAATCCGATGTGTATTATTTACAGCAAGAGAAGGAAACTATGAAGGAAGAATTGAACAAAGAGAAAGATGTTGCCGTTGCTGAGAGGGATACCTATTGGCAAGATGTGGTTGCTAAGAAGCAAGAGGACCATCAAGAAGCCATGTCTAACAAGGTAATGATGATAATTAATTGATGATATTATGAAGTACCTCAATACCAATATGGTTTTTAGTGCTTTTCCTAAAGGCAGCGATGGGATTAGGTACTTTACCTCGAGGCCATAGTCGGTTTTGGGTAGACTAGATCCACCAGTCACCAAGTGGGGCTCCCTATCTCTCTGTTGTTCGGGCCATTTGGTGACGGGAAGGCTTACGGGAAAAATAAGCGAGCTTTTTGCGCTTGGAATTATGTTGCCAAGATTTTGGTGCAGTAAAATCTGTTCAAGCAAGAATATGTATAATTCCACAATTCATTCAATATAGATACTATTTTGGACAAAATTCATTTTGCATACCCAAAAAATAGAAGTTTAAAGGTACAGTATTTTCATTTATTAAGTTTCTCTGCATACTGCATCGTTTAACTCGAGCGTAACGTGCGCAATCGTCGGCGCTTCATAAGCACCGGGAATTAGACCAATCATACACTGTAAATACGTGCGACTTTCACGCAAACCACCATAGCAACAAGCGTCGTTCTCCAAAAACCCTGCGAACGGAGAAACTTTATTATTAAAAATACTGTATCATATCTTGTTGTATGTGTTGTCTACCATATTGTAGCTCTAGATGCCTTGTTTCGAAAAAGGCTTTACTATTTTTTTCGTTGCTATGGTAACCGGGCTAGGTTTCTCATTGGCTAAACACAGACAAATGTAACTCAAAACAAAAGAAGCTACAGGGTTCATATCTGGGTTAAGCACATGGGAACAATGCACACAAAATGATGTCCCCAAATCTTTGATTGGTTGCCATGGCGACTGAAGTGAAGCCAATCAAGACATTTTTGGAGTGTAATTCAAAAAACAAGAAAAATAATTTGCTAAAGCTCCTCACAATTTTGTGCACATTGATCTATACTCGTCCTCCAAAAATACTACTTAGCTCTTTTCCTTTTTGAGTTGCGCCCATTTTAAGGCAATCAGAGGTCTAGCTCGTTTACCATTGCAAGCAAGATAAATGAAAACTTTTTTTGAAACTAGGCATCAAGGGCTAGAATATGGTATACAAAACATGTTGGCAATACGTCGGGAATGTTGTAAAAAGAAAAATCAATGGGTACCCCAATTAACCTCAACCTTCCTTATTATCGATTTGATTCCACCTAACAGGAAAAAGAACATGAGCTAGCCCTTCAGAGACGAGATGAAGACAATATGCGGATGCTGAAAGAGAAAGAATCAGAGATGATGATGGCAATTGAGGAGCGAGAATTACAGAAAATGGCTGCCGTCAGTGCTCAAGACAACCAGAAAGATGAACTGCAGAGGGTCATTGATCAAATGAAAACAGTAAGAAAGCATAATCTAAGTGTTATAGGATCCCATTAGTGCACAAAACCTAAAGCAAGTTCCTGATCAAATTTGAGCCAAATATGGATTAATTATGTCAAAACAACTCGAGAAACAAAGGAAATTCAAAGGAAACATAATGTATTGGGCAAAGAAATTGAAAGGAAAATAATATTTTTAGAAAAAACAAGTAATAAAATGAAAGTGAGAAAAAATAAGCAAACAAACATATTCTCATGGTTTCTAGTCTGAAAGCCTCAAATTGCTTCTAAAATGCTGATCAATTTATTAACTTACCATTAGCGAACAAACGTAACAATTCACCACAAATGGGCTGTAAAGTCTCTGGTTATGGACCAAAATCTGTGTGAATGTCCTATTTGTATGATTTTTGAAATATTGAGGATATCTTTGCTAATCATCATACAAAAATTACATGTAGAACAGTTAAATATTCCTAAATGCTCAATTCAAAATTTTTTAGGGGATTGTTTCAAAGAAGTAGGCCAAAAGATTGTTCTTTTACATTTTCTCAGAAAAATGAGTATCTAAGAAACCACACTTAATTTGCTATTATGTGACTTGAATATGTTAATTCATTTACAGAAATGTGTAAATAAAAAAATGTACTTTACAGCCCTTTTGTGGTGATTGTCACACATGGTTAGGAGTGAAGATTCTTGATGAAAATATTTCAAGTTTGTTTTGTATGTTTGTTTTTTTTTCAGGAGAAACTTGAACTTGAAGCAACCATCCAACAACTCAAGGAAAAGGTAGAATCTGACACCAAGGAACACCATAACAAGATTGAAGACATTGTGAAGAGAAGCAAAGCTGCCATCGCTAAATTGAAATCTCAACATGAGGAAAATGTCCAAAACCTCACAGAGAAACACGAACAAGAACTTAGTTCAAAACTAGAAGAAGTTAACCAAGAACATAAGAACTATATAGAGGATTTGAACCAGACGCATCTAGATGCCGCAGAAACTGCCGGAAATGAATTGGATTCTCAGTTTTCATCTCGGTTGGAGGAATTACAAGCAAACCACCAGAAAACGGTTCAAGAAAAGGTTGATCAACTCCAAAAAGTTGCTGCCAAAGCTAAAGAGATGAAGAGCAAGATTCAGGAATTGAATAATGAACTGAAAAATCGGGATGATAAAATCGGAGAGTTGGAGCAGCAGTGTAAAACAGGTAGCGAAAATCATGTGAAAGAGTTAGAGGCTAGAGTTGGGGAAATAGAGGCTTTAAGATCTAGGAATGGAGCTTTACAGAATGAATTAGAAGGGAAAGTTCATGAAAGTGAGCAAAAAATAAGAGAAGTAGAGGAGCGTTTGCAGCAGGGGCAGGAGCTGCATAAAAAGGAATTGCAGGATAAGACTAATGAGGTGGAGAAATTAAGGTCGGAGGTGGAGGCACTTTGTAAACAAAACGAGACTCTTGGGAGAGAGATGGAAGCTAAGATCAAGTGTCATGAAAGTAAAGAAGAAGAATACGAGCAGAGATTGAAATTTCAGCAAGAAAATCATGAAAAAGAAATAAGTCGGAAGATTGAATCTTTGGAACTCCAAAAGCAAGCATCAGTAGATGAAGTGTCTGCTGAAATTAGCAACAAATTGAGTGAGGCTAATCAAACCATCGGAGATCAAGAAAAGATGATTCAGGAGCTGCAGCTGAAAGAGAAAGAGCTAGAAAATGGCAAAGAAGCCATCAAGACCAGTTTAGAAGGAGAGTTGAAATCTGTCAGCGAGATGTTGCAAACTGAGAGGGAGAAGCATAAAGAGCAGCTGGATAGTTTGAAAGAATTGATGGCTGGAGTCAACCAGAACAATGAGAGGTTTTCAGAAGAAGTGAAGATGTTGCGAGCTGAGCTTGAAGGTAAAGCATCGGAAGCGGGAGATGTTGGGCAACAATTGCGAGCACTTCAAGAGGAGTATTCCAAATCCCAACAGCAATGGACAACCAGTATGGGTAAACTTGAAGCTGATCTCGCAGGTCAAAGGTCAAGGGTCGGTGAACTTGAAGAGGAAAATGCACGCCTACAGGGTGAATTTGAAACTAAACAAAATGAACATTCAACATCACTTGCTGAAATGCAGAAAATGCTGGAAGATAAGTCAGGAGAGGTTGAAGCTCAAAAGCAAGAAGTATCAAAAGCTAGTGAAGAAAAAATGGCGGCTGCAAGCGATTTAAATCAAAGAATTCAACAACTTGAAAGCATATGTCAAGATAAAAATGAGGCTCTAGGAAATACTAAAAAACAATGTGAGGACGTTGAAACAAAATTGAAAAATTTGGAAGAAGAAAAACAAGTGCAAGAAAACGATCACAAAGAAATGGTTTCTAAACTTGAAGTAGATTTCCAGAATAGACTTCAGCAAGAACAAGAAAACCATGAGAAAGATCTTGCTAGAAGGTTAGAAACAGCTGAATTGCAAAGTCAGAGTTCCGTTAGTGAAGTTGCAACGGAACTCAGCAATAAATTATCTGAAGCAAATAATTTGATAAGTAATCAAGAGAAACAGATACAGGACTTACAAGAAAGTGCGAAATCTCTTGAAGGGACTGTGGAAAGTCTTGCCATCAAACACCAGGAGAAGTCCACAGAATTAGAAAATAGGCAAAAGGAGTTTATGGCCTCGATGGAAACTGTCAAAATGGAGCATGATGAAAAACTCCAGGAAATGAGAGACTTGGATAAACAGCTTCGAGAAGATCTAGGACGATTGGAAAATGACTTGCAGTTGAAGGAGGGTGAAAAACAATCTCTACAAAGTGCCTTGGACAGTCTGCACAATGAGCATACCTCTCAGAAAGACAATGTTAGACAGCTGGAACAAATCAGAGAGGATAATGAGTCAAAAGTTACAACTTTTACTAATAAATTGCAGCAGCTTCAAACTGAAGTCAGCGCAAAGAATAAAGAAATCCTTGTTTTACATGAAGAGCTGGCAGAACACAAAGATCAGATCGGCCAGTTAGAGGACAAGACAAAGGACATTGAAAGGGTGCAAAAAGAACTCGATGAACAGTGTGCTAAATCTGAAACATTACAAGGAACGTGTGTGGAAAAGGATGAAGAAATCACTAAACTAAGAACTGAATTTGAAGAAAAAATGCAATCACTGATTTCTAAAGATGAAGAGATGAAATCACTACATGATAAAGAAGCTAATTTATTAAAGGAAATAGACTCGTTAAAAGAAGAGAAAGACAGCGCTTTGGCTCAGATTTCGTCTGAGAAAGACAATGATTTGAAAGAAATTAAAGAAAAGCATGTTGCTCGAGAAAAGCATCTCCAGGAAAAATTCCAAAAACAACTTACTGATTTGAGGGATCAAGCAAAGTCAAAAATTCTCAGCATTAAAAGTAAAATGGATGAACAAACAGAAAAGATTAGAATGTTGGAAGAAGGCAATGAACACACAACCAAAGGCTTAGAAGAACAGCGGACGGTTGAGCTGAACAAACTGAAAGAGACTGCCGAAGCAGAGAAAAATGTTCTGAAGCAACAACACGAAGAGGATCTTAAACAACTGAGAGAGGAAATGGAAAAGGAGAAAACTGTAGTCACTGAGCAACATGAAGCCAAATGTGAAGAGCTCAAACAGGCAGCTGAAAGTGACAAAGATGTGCTAAGTAAGCAACTAATGGACAAAATTGGACAGCTTGAATCACAGATTTTACAAGTTCAAAATGAAATGGAGAGTCTTTCGCAGCAACACCAAGAACAGGTTTCCGAGCTCCAGTGTAGATTTGTAAGCCAACTCGAGGGCAAAGTTGCAGAAATGGAAAGTGTTTCACAACGAGTTCAAAATGAATTTGAACAGAACATATCTGAGATTAATGAGACACATAAGCAAGAGGTAGAAAGTGTCAGCAAAGAATGGGAGGACAAGATCAATGCAAAGGAAGCTGATTTCCAGAATCAGTTGTCAAATCTTTTGAAAGAGAAAGAATTGGGCGTGGAAGATATCACTGCAAAGATGCAAGATTCTTATCAAGAGCAGATAGAGAGACTCAATCAAGAGCACAAAGAAAAGACAAAGATGGCACAAGAAGGTCACAAAAAACAAATGTTGGATTTCAGGGACCAAGCAAAAGGAAAACTTGCAAAGCTAAAAGGTCAGCTTGAGCTTGTGACCAAAGAAAAAGGGGAAGCTGTCCAGAAACATTCAGATGAAGTAGAGGAACTGAAGAAAGCACATAGTGAGCAACTTGACACCTTGAGTAAAGACCGTGCAGCTGCAGTAGAAGAATGTCAAAGACAGAACTTTGAACAGATTGAAAATGTCAAGAATGATCATGCAAAGGTGGTAGAATCGATGAAAGATGATCAAATAAAAATGATGAGTGAGATCGAACAACAATTGGCAGAAAAGGAAAAAGAATTAGTTGACATTAAAGTTTCACTTCAGCAGCTTGAGGCTAAAGAAAGAGAATTGCTAGATCTGAAGCAGAAAGAGATTGCAGAAATCAAGTCTAATTTTGAAAAGGAAAACTCTAGTAGTACTCAAGATCTTGAAAAGAATTATAAGGAGAAATTAGAACATTTGAAGGTTGAATATGCCGAACAGGTGTTAAGTGAGAGGAAGAAAGGGGAGGAGGTTATTCAGAAGCTTGAGAAAAGACATCAGCAGGAAATTAAAAAGAAAGAAAAAGAACATAAAATTAACATGGAACAGCTTGAACAGCAACATTTTGAGATGGTAGAGAATATGGAACGTCAGATCGAGGAAAATGCCGGATTGGCCAAAGAAGCTTCAGTCACCAATGAAGAAAGATTGCAAGTATTGGAAAGGGAGCATAAAGAGAAGATCGACGAGCTTCTTGATTCCAATCTAGATTTACAGGTCAAGTTGAAAGCTGCCGAAGATCAGATTCAGCTTACTGAAAAACAGTTGCAAGATAGCGACGTTCAGCTCAAGAGAAAAGTAACAGATTTAGAGTCGGAGCTTGACAAGGATAGGGCGAGTTCTCAAGAGGAAAAGGAAAGATTGATGGGCGAAATCAAAGAGATTGAAAAGAAGGGTCAGTTTGACTCTGCTAAAGTTGTGGCTTTAGAGGAAAGTTGTCGGAATAAAGATCAACAAATTGACGATTTGGAGAAAGAATTAGAGACGAAACTTGCCAATCAAGATGAAGTTGCTAAACAAAAGATTGGCGAACTGAAAAAGAGGGCTGAAGCAAAACTTGGGCAAATCAAGAAGCAATTTTCGAATGACTTAAAGGCAAAAGACGATATCGTTGTTGAATTAACTGAAAAGAATAAGCAGTTAGAAGATAAAGTCGTCGCCATTGAAAGGGAACGAAAAACAGAGTTGTTAGCTTTGGAAGAACGGTTACAAGAGATGGTGGATACTCATGAAAATGAGACAAAAACTTTGAAACAACAGATTGTTGAAGAGCAGGAGAGGATACAGGTCACGACGGCACCTATCGTAGAGGAACAGATCACCGTTACAAGGGAGAGCGTTTTGGGTTCGGCTATGACGCCTGGCGGGGATGCGACAGAGATGCAGAAGACTATCGAGGAGTTGGAGGAGAAACTGGTTGATAAGGAAGATGCCATGAAGAGTGAAATTTCTCTTCTGAAGTAAGTATTTGGTTTTTCATTTTTAAGTAGAAAGCTTTAAATAGCTGATATATTTTATCAGATTTGCATCTCAGGGCCTGATTTCTCGGAGGTTAAGATACTTCATAAATACATTGCTATATTGGAATCCTTTGTTAACTAACACACATCTCTTGACTCTTTGTTATGCTACGAAGGTTTAGAATTTTCCCTGTTTACAAATCCTTTTACCTGATAATGCAATGTATGTTTACGAAAGGTTCTTACGTTTTAGTGAAATCAAATTCCTTCTTAACTAGAATACACCATAGTTACTAAGTTGTAGCAGTGGTATTTATATTTGAGTGAAATTGGCCCCTGGTAATGTAAGTGTATTTTGGTATCTCTAAATGTCGCAGATCATTTTCATAATTAATGCCCTCCTGCTTTGCATAAATGCATGTTGCTCATGCTTGTAAAAAGCTGAGAAAATATCACGGGTACCAGTGGCCAAGATAATTACTTGAAAGTAAATCAAATGCTTAACAAATCGCAAGAAGATTAAAATTTGTTAAGCATTTGAAAGTAAATGCTTAACAAATTTGAATCTTGTTGAGATTTGATTTTTTATAAAGAATTTAATTCTTTTTAAATAAAAAATGGCATGATTGTGTAATACTAGTAAAATTGCATTGACTGTCAAAGTACATATAATAATTATGCTCCTAAATTCATCCACTATTGCTAAATCCTTTATCCTCCTTTAATTGCAACCTTCTGCTATTGTTTCATTGTTATCTTAATAACCTAATGGATATTACACCCAAACACCCAAAGTAGCAACCAACTATTTTTTTTCCTAGTTGTCAACTATGTAGCAATGTTCTTAGTAAGGTTTTATGAATGTGGATTTAGTTGCAAACTCCAAAGTTTGAAACTAGAGTTTTTAGTTTCCAACTAAGACTTTAGTTGATTGCTAGCTAGTAAGTTTTTTATGAATATGGGCCATGTACCCTTGCTTTTGAGCAGGCCATAAAATAACCATGTTGTTAAAAAACTGTAAAGACATTCATTTTTTTAACTATAGAGACTGACAAGATGACTGTTCTCATTGATTTTACAAACGTTCCAACACTAATTTCTGCAACGTAATTGACACAATTATTTAAATCCTTCTGTAAGAGTGTGTGTGTGAGAGTGCAGCTTGCACATTACACAGTCACACCATGCTTGTCATGCACAAAAAATGTTTAAACGTTGTTGATAGAAAAAAATATTGTGTGAATAACATTTCAAACAAAACAAGCAAATCTAAATGCGGCAATTTATACTAAAATGTATACTGATCCATAAATCAGTGGTTTGGGGCTACATGTGTACAAAAATGGTACCAACATGGCCACTACAATATTTAAGATATGAGATAAGTAGTTTTGTTTGATCTCGGAAAGTTGAAGGTCGAAAAAGTGATCACAAAACAGTTCATCTTTTTTACATAACTCCTGTAGATTTTTGACCATATGTTTTGTCAAGGAGATATGGTCAAAATAAATTAATTAATGAATTAATGGTGGATTTAGTTTTTAATTAATTAAATATCACATAGTTTTCTATTGAGTATTTTCAAGTACACATTTTTGTCTGTAGAATCAATTTGGTTCAAGTTACGCAACTCAAACTTCGCATTTGCTTTTAGTAGGTGATGGCCTTCACCATTCCAAATTGGAAGTATATGTTAAATTTGTCACCAGATCGGAATACTTATCTTCTTAAGTTAGTGAGCATTAACAGGTAGTAAGGTTTCTGTCGACAGGCCTTATGTCAACATAAATGTCGACATGAAGCATATCTCGACATGTCGACATGAAATCTCATTTGTCGACAAACCTGGGCAAGTAAAATTTAATAAAAACTTACGTTTAATTAAGTTATGGCTGTTTATTAGCAGTTGAGCTTTAACAAGTGTTTAAAGTGTTGCATAAATAATTTAATACTTATTAGTTGTTCATCATTTACAACCGTTTTTAAAGTTTTTACGACGGATCACAACAAAAAAGTTACAAAATATCAATTTTATATCATCCATATTGTCAAACGCAGAAAGAACTAGCACATTACTATATTATTGTTAAGTCTACGTCTAAAACCGGTCTTTAAAATTATCCAAACAATTTTGTTTTTACCGCTAAAACCAACTCTTTGATATCAACTTTATGTCGATACATATGTCGACGTCAACAAATTATTGCAACATGTCAACATGAAAAAACAGTCTCGACAGAAGCCTTAACAGCTAGTACTCCTGTAATGCTGTGTTTTTTCTTGACCTATAAGTATAATCTTGTATTTTCTGAGATCACCATCTTTTTACCATTCTTGCATTGTTATACTTTACTCCCATATAGGATGGAGCATGGTGTTGAAATAAAGCGAGTGAAACAAGACATGGAGAGCCGTCTTGAAGACATGAAGCAATCCAACGAAAGGCAACTGGAGGAGATGTCACAAGAACACAACTCCAAGATTAAGCATTTACTACGTGAGATGAACGCCAAACTGGGTGCCAAGGAACAGGAAACGCATCAGATTGTACAAGAGGCCAAAAGTAAGTCAAACAAGGTCTTCTACCTCTAAAATTGGCCAAGATGGCACTAAAAATGATGTGGAGTATTGTTTGAAAGTGGAAGATTTTTTTTTGAATTGGCCATTAGGTTATCACATGTGAAGACAGGAGGATTTCAAAATATCCTGAAAATTTGTAGTTTTCTTATATTTGAGATCTGTACCCAATTCATGATAGAAGCTTTTGCGATATTCAGAAGAGTTTGACCAAATCGTCCTGAGTCATGATGCTAAAAATATTAAGTCATTATTCAACTATATATAATATTTACTGAAGCATGATACAGAAAATTGAATCAGGATCCATGTTTTCTGATGATTTCTTACAAGGAGCCAGTGATGCATTTCTTTTCTCAAAATAGTTTTCATCAAAGCCATCATAATGTCAAAAGACATTCTGTCATGTCATGAACTGTACACAAATTTCTTGGCAAAACATCAAGGGCCAAAAATAAATCCTTTGGATCGGTTTCACACAACAGAAAATAGTTGTTGCCCATTCTGACTAAATTCTAGTTACACCATGCACTGTCCAGCAACATTTACATGGAATAAAGATAAAATTAAAGAAACAATCTTATATGCTGCAGCTTTAAATATTTAGTGTAATGCAACCACTGAAAGTTCTGAAACAACAGGTATGTACGTGTCCACTGGACAATTCCCGATATACAATAACATGCACTTATGCAAATTTTCATGCTATTCAAAGTACTTCTATTTCATGTAGTTTTAAAAAGTTATAAATATTGTATTATTTGAACATATGGAAATTTGATTTACAGGTAAAAGTCAGAGAGTAGACCATAGATTACTGAAGGAACACACCCAGATGGTAGATGAATTACAAGAGCAGTTGAATGAACAATCCAAGGAAATGGAGACCCAGGCAGAGGCTTATGAAGAGAAACTTAATGTAAGTAAACTCCACATATGAGGCCTCGAAAAAACTCAACCAGCAACCAGCCTCCGGGAACCGGCGACTCAAAGCAGTTGCCATTGTTCACAATATTTAACAACTTGCCAGAACCAGTTATTCTAGGCCATCAAGTTCTGGTTCTAGGCAATCAACTGCTGTTTGAGGTTTGGAATGACCCCTAACTGTCATGGTGTACCAACCAAAAGAAATAGATCAAAATATTACAAAAATGGGGGTTACACTCATCATGTCAGTTATAGAATTTAACGTGCATTTTAGGAGATAATAGTTAAAACTTTTGTGTCTGACTTTAAAATCTCTGTAAATTATTAAAAGTTCTCAAATACAAACCCAATACTTGTGTACTCGCATATATATTTTGACATTATATAGGTGTATTGTTCACTCTATACTGATGTTGTTGTGAGCTATTTCTAGATCCTAGCAATCCGTAGTTTAGCTGGATGATGTTATAACCAAACTAAATGGATGCTGTTGGATCTGGGTTTAGATTGAATCAAGCTTCTATATGCCCCCGTATCCTTATAACTCTTGTTCTCACCAACATCAGTGTGGATTGAATAGGAAGAAGACACCTGATAGGATGTCAAATGTACATGTTAATACCAAAATATCAGATTTTTATTTGAGAAACTTTAATAACTTACGAAACATATGAACAATCCTGATGAATCTATTTTGAGTGTTAAAAATAACCTGACTCTCACGCCCCTGCTTTTAGTTTTGCAATTAATTCAAACATATTTCCCAAGCTGTTAATTAAAGGTGTAGGTTCCGATCACATTCTCATCCCCCTGGGCTCAACCAGAAGTAGTATATTTTTTGATACCATATCAAAGCCCATATTTTTCTGATTCCAAATCCAAAAGTTTGCCTCCTAATTCTTTATAGATATAGCATAAAATGTAAAATTATTGGTATACCTATTTTCTTTTTCTTTTGTATTTCATAACAGCCTCATCCACAGGGTTGCATACTTTCTTTGCCTCTCGAGAGAAAACAAGAAGCAAGCTGAGGTTAAAATTTCACAATATTAATTTCAGAGGTCAAGGTCAATCAGTTAAAAGTATATTTTCTATGTTTCAATTAACAGATGGTAAAGGAGATCTTTAGTTTTTGTGAGTAGATAGATTTACTCAAATGTGTTGTATTTACATTTTGTTGTCATTACACTTACCCCTCCAGGAGAAGAAATCAGAAATGAAATCACTCCAACAACAGTACGAATCCAAGATTTCCGAACTAGTTATCGACAACAAGAGTGCAATAAATGAACTAGAATTTAGACTAGAACACCAAGATTCGCAACATCAAAATGAAATATCGGATCTGGAAGCACAACTAAGAGAAGAGATGGAAGAGACAATGGCTGCAACAACAAGAGAGAATGAAGTGAGCAAGTATACCTGGGTATTTAAGGGGTCATTGTACTTTATATTTTTTGACTTGTTAGCTAGTATTCAAAAATTGCAAAGACAGGATTTTGCTTTTGTTTCTGGTTGCATATTGTCTTCAGGACTAATTTTTACATGTTAGACTACTTCTAAAAATGTGTACTTCAATTCCACATTGTTAACATTCTCAGTTATGGGGTAATAGAGAAAAAACCTTGAACTTTGCTGACCTTTTGAAAAGCTTACATGGCATATTGTGCCTATGAAATGCAGTTCCATCTCTGCATAAGCCTAAAATTCTTTTTGAATTTTAGGCCTGTTTGCAGGTGTATTTTATAGATCTATGTTGGTTTGTTATCCGGGTTGGTTGTGGTGTTGAATTTGATATCTTTACTTGGCTTGAAGTTTTAATTTTAAAAAAAGAATGATAAGTTTCATTTATATTTGTGGCTATGATGTTTTTACATATCTAGCATACAAATACAAGCTATTTTCATTAATTTGTTTTTCTGGTTCAGGGGCAATCAACTTTTTTGCGAAATGAATTTGCAGCCCTGATTTTTGCATTAGGGAGTGTGGCAACAGAGAATTGACTCTTAACAGGGGGTGTAAAGAATTGAACGGATGTTTCCGAGTCGAACTTTGAGTCAATTTGAATTCCTCAAACAACAATTTCTTGAATTTTGCTTGAATTGGAGTGCTTGGATCCAAATTTTAAAAAGAATTGACTTTGATTTTTCTTTGCACTGCAATGGCTTTTACAGTCGCATCATACTCAAGTAATAATGATGCGTTCCTGTGAAATTATTAATCAACATTGCTCATCACAAATTTCGTAACATATAACCTTCGTGAGAGGCTTTTGTCAAGCAAAGTTACCCAATGAAATTAAAGGAACTCTTTTAGCTCAGAGAGATGCTTTTATCAGTTAGATTGTAATGATGATAGCATCAATATTGGGGTAAATTTTTAAGAAAAAAAGTTGACTTGCTTGAGCAAGCATAATAAAAATGCATAAAAGTACATCGTAGAGTTTGTAATCCCTAGTGGTGACCATGCATTTTCCATTCTTCTGTTATGAATGTAGGCTAGTAGTCAACCCACCCTTCAATCTCTGGACCCATTAGCGCAATCCAAAACTGATGGTTCCATTAAGGACTTAGAGCTCCAATTAGTTATGCTTCAGGTAATACAATGGTATTTGGTGCAGGGAACCATCAAAACTCAGTTCATTTGTTATTTTTGTCTAATCACTATGTTGTCTACCATAGTTAATTATAATTAAGGCTGGTTCAGACTATTATAGTCATAGTCCAATTCCGGGCCAAATTCCTCGGATAAAGTCAGTCACATTGCTACAAAAATGCAGGGTGCCTGTTGCATATAATATACTGTGTGGCATTGCCATAGATTTACAGGGGAGATATCAGGCTTTGTATACCAGCCGGTGTAATGGCATCGTTAGCCATGGAGCTCAAATTGGGGGTATTCGGGTCCACTCGGTTCCCGCCAAAATCAAAACCGAGTACCGAGACTTGGTTACGCGTAGAGACAACCTGCGTAAATAATACTTTACGCGAATGATATGCCAACCTGCACGCAAAGCGTGTGTGCGTGTTTCAATATTCGCGCATTATGACAAGGTGCAATGCATCATCCGCAAGCTATCGGCAAAAACCCGAATACCCCCAATTTTGTCTCCATGCCAGAATAAAAATGGTGGCGTGCCTTGTATCTCCCCTGTAAATCTATGGGCATTGCACTCTGGATTTTGCATACAGTTTTGCCATACAGATCATTTGCATATTTGCTGCAATGGATTGCTACAAAAAAGTTGTTTAAGGGCTGCTTCTAATCTAAACCGGCGGTTGACCGCCCGGAACTGGCATTTCTGGGCGGTTGTTATTGTTCAGAACAATAGCAACCGGCCACCCGGAACCGCCGCTTGAGTTTTGAATTGACCCCTTATATCTAAATGTTTGTGTTACATGTAGCATTGGTACCAAAATGCCAGAGTATCTGCAATAGAAAATGTTCTTTGCACGACAAGGTGGAGACTGTTGAGAATGTTGCAATCATTACAACAATGTGACCACAGAATTGACAACATGATCTAGAGAAAAACAATCATGAACTGAGTATGAACTTAATATGCATGGCTGCCCTTTATCTAGATTTTTATGCTCATTTTTATTTCATTTTAGTCATTTAGTCATATCATTTATGTAATTCACTTGTCTTTTACATGTTTTGCTTATCTGTTCTGTTGCATTAATTGCTTGTTTTCCAGCCGTTTCATAGTCTTGATTTTGTCAAATTTCAATGTGGCATAGTATTTTTACATTTTGTGACTACATGGGCCAAGATTTGTTTAAAAAAATACAGAATTTTTCATTTCTGCTTCATTTCATCTACCATGTATTATGTTGATTAAGTTGATTTTATCTAGAAAATTATATGATTGTTCTACATTTTTTCATGGTCCATATGATTTAACAGATTTTTGAAAGTTCCATGCTTGTGTCACATTTCTGAAAGTTCCATGGTTGCATCACATTTCTGAAATTAAATTTTTCAATTCATTGTTCTGTAAAGTTTCATGATTTAATGATCGGGGAAAAAACATGTACCTATCAATTCTGACTGAATTCAGCATGGAGGAGTGTATTTTGAGTGGAACTTATATTAAAAGGTGTGTATTCCGATCACTTTGACTCAAAAAATCAAATTGGAGATTTTGATACCAGATGAAAGTGCATATTTATTCTCATAACCTCTGTAAATTTTCAAGACCATATTATGTTTTGTTGAAGAGATATGGTCAAAATAGTGCTGAATTACTGAAATATTTTGTTAAAAAGAAAAAAAATCTCCTATAGGTTTCTATGGGTCACACTTGGACACATTTTTGCTTGTAGCGCTACTTTGGCTCAAGGTATACAAAATGAAACTTGACAATTGCTCTATGTTTGTGATGACCCTTTACTCAAATATGGAAAAGGTATATGTTAAATTTTTCACAAGAGCGGAATACCTACCTTTAATGTGAGTGCCGGGTACTGTATGTCCTAATGTAGAACCTTTTACCTCTGCAGCGCCAACTCAGCCACCATATAATAGTTCAGTCATTGCATAAACAAGTTTGGTGCTTACTTCATACTTTGTCATGTGACTGCAAGAAGGTCGTAAGTGCAACAACTGCCATTTGCAGATACAACTTTCTTGCATTCAAAGTACTCGTGTTTCCTCCTGCACACTGGCATAGATATAAAAACTAGAAGCAAGAAAGAAAATCAGCAATTTTTGGCATCATTTCTTACAATTTTCTGCCTTTTCCCTCTCTTGCAACTCCATTGTTTTTCTTGTCCTTCCTGCTTTACCAATTTCCTGCTTATTTTATTTGTTGTAGGGCAGTCTGCACCCAATCCTTTGCTCCCTATATGGCAATGCTATACTGTTCCTGCATCTAAAATCTTAAATTCTTCCCGCTGTATTACAATCCAAATTCATGTGGCTTAATGCATTTGCACCGTAAGGACAAGTTGAACATTTTGAAGGTTCTACTTCAATATCTTCTTAGTTATGTAGAATAAGGCTGTGTTCGCACATGTTAGTCATGAGTAGTCATGAGCAGACTTAGCAGTTGCGTTCACGCTAGGAAACAACTTGTGCGTTAAAACTAGTGGCATGTCACTTTTGGTCACGAGTGAGACGCTTTCTATAATTGTGTTCACACTCTGAATTTGCTTATGAGCGGCTTACATATAGTCATGACCAAATTCTCCTGTGCGAACACGCCTTTATTGCATTTATTTTGAATTGATATTTAGTTTGTAAAGCATCATAGTTATAATAACATACCTTTCAATATCATATTAATCTTTTTTTTTTCTAGGCTGAGAATCAGAAACAGCGAGGTGAGCTGGCTGAGTTTAGAATACGAGAGAGACATCATCTAGATTTAAATTCCTCCCCACAAAGTAAGCACAGAAAGATTTGTAAAGCTTAAAGGAGCATGGTCTGATTTTTTAAAAATTGTCAGAGTCATATGAACAATGACCAAAAGAAAGAGCTTTTAAATTTCAGCTGAATTGGTCAAACCATTTTGAATATATGGGCCTGTATGTTATTTGGAAAAATTAATTATGGTTATTTTAAACATATATCTCCATAATGGAATATGACTCGGCTTTGAAATTTTATAGGGGATTGATTTGAACAATATTTTGCTACCAAAATCTCAAAAAGCTAAAAATTCAAGCAATTTCATGCTCCTGTAAGGTTTACAAGAAAAGAGGACAAAAAGCAAGTAGTTTTATATGCATCGTTATAACAAAACTAAGTAAAAAACACCAATGTACAATTTAAATTATGCACAAATAGTAAATGATAATAGACAAGCTTTCAAATATATCTCCTTTTTGTCATTTGTCAACCTTTGAAAAACTATCTCTGTGAACTGCCTTAGGCATGGGAGCACAATTAGGCCACAACTTTGTGGGGCTGGCCACAACCTGACCACAACCTTGATTTTCCAATATGGCGATCGTAGGCTATGCACCTCTAAATAATTTCAAAACATTAAATGAATATTTTACAATAATCTTAAGCGGCAAATCAAGCCTACGGTCACCATCTTGGAAAATCAAGGTTGTGGTCAGGTTGTGGCTGGCCGCACAAAGCTGTGGCCTAATTGTGCTCCAGCGCCTTAGTGATACTCCTTTCATACCCCATACTTCTATTGTTTTGCAATTTGTCTCAACATGCTTTGTATCTCTTTCTATTGTAATGAAAGCTACAAGACCATGAAGCGAAGTGTACAAAGATTTTCAAAGTAACAGATGATATTGAATACATGTAATACTTTACCTGTATAGGGTATTTTGAAATATTCATATACTTATGTCATACACTACGTGAAATCTGACCTTACTCCCTCAGGCAGTTCTGAGTTTTTCTTTGGTTGTCAAATATAGATTTGCAAGGTTAGGATTATATTAAGATGAAAGAACACAGAAATAGTAGAAATTAAAACAACAGTCACAAGATGAATTTACATCTTCACAGGTACAAGACTTACACTGTTACAGAGATATGGTAGCCTGCAACTTAAATCCACAAGTCTTCTCTAGCCACTGAAGAGATTGTTCCAATTGAAAAGCTACTTGACCAGATTGTTCCACAGGTGTTGATTGGTTTAGTTCAAGTGCCAAAAGTTGTAAACAACTGAAAGTTTGAGGCACCCGGTTAACGTTAACGTCACTACTGGATCTCCAAAGATGGATGCTTCTCGCAGAAATTGCTTTAATTGGCTCTCTTTGTGATGTACTATGATCATGAAAATACTATAGGCTAAATAATAATTTATTAGACAGTAAAAACAAAAATCCAGATTGAAGGGCCCCATTGTTTGTTATGCAGTCCATACTATGGATTTTTGTTTACATTGTCCAATAAATTATTGTTTTGCCTATAGCAAGATATCAATTAATTTTCTGCCACACTGTACATCGCTTATATAAAAGGACAGTTTCTTTTTGATAGTAGCGGACAGTGGCCATAAAACCAATTGCTTTCCAAGCTTGTCATGATTTAGACAAGTTCTATCACTAGATGATCATTACCATCTTTACAATTAACAACCCATATTTTGTCTTTTTATGTACATTAGGTGCTAATAGTATACCCAAATCAGTGCTAACAGAACCTATGGAAATTGAGGTAAGCTTACTCACCCAAATGAAATTTCATGCAAATATTTAGTATTCAAAATTTGATATCACAATTTGATGAATCTTAATTGCAGACTGAGACATATCCTGTGAGTCTATAATAATTACTACTTCTAAGCTTTATACCAGATTCCTCAGATAATGTAAACCAAACTCCAGAGTGCTGGGCCATATTACGTGTAAATGCTATTTCATCATGCTTTAAGTTTACAGTGTCCTAGTAATTATTGCATCAACTTAAGATTTTTCAAATAAATTGCACTTTAGGTCCTACATAAATGAAATTTTAGGGTTATTGCTATAGGTTTAACAAGGTTATGTTTAAGCTCAGCATTTAGAATTAGTTTAAGGGTAAAGATTTTGGAATATTTTTGTGGTTAAGGATTTAGAATTATAGTGTTAACTTTTTCAAGAATCCAAAAGCATTATTTTTTTTCTTTCAAATATTTTTGGTTCGTAAATTGTTTGACATAGCGTAAACTGGGGTGACTGTGAATGCAGAGGTAGCTGTGAACGAAATTTCAACAAGTATAAGGTGGTTTATGAACAACTCATCTCGTATGATATTGGTTTGTAAATGATTTTTAATTATCAACCATTGATAGATGACATCTTTTACAAACCATTGGTTGATAGTTAAATCCTTTACAAACCACCATCAGATGAGATGTGTGTATGAGGAATCCCTTGTCAAAGTTTTGTTCAAAGTCACCCAAGCTTTAAAGTTGTCCCAGTTTACGGTAGTATTTTGTTGTATATTTGTTTTAGTTAATTGTGTTTGTTTTGCATACATCTGTTTTGATTTTGTATCATTTGGTATTATTTGTGTGTTTATTTGTTTCTTTATATATTTGGTTTTGTTGACATTCATTTTGAAAAGATGAAAACATATATATTGTTTAAGGTTAACTATTTAATCACTAGAATAAAATGAGTAGAATGAATTTGGTGTCAAAAAGATTACTTTGGATGTTGTAATCAGGTGTGAAAAATATTTCCATGAGAGTGTGTGAGTTGTATTGCAACTGAAATTAGAAAGTGAGGAGTTGATACACATGCAAGTTCTTTGTGGTTACACAACAGAATACTGTCGAGTCCACTCCAGAGGGTCTTCTTAGGTGCTGTGTATTTACTGTGTATTAAACTGTGATTTAACTACTGCTAACTTGGGACTTGAAATAAACGATCAGCTTAATAGATTATTAAAAGCTTTATTGTGAAGGAGTATTGTAATTGATAAATTTATGAGTTTGTAAGTGAAGTACAATTAAATTCACCATTGTAGTGTGACCTCAAAATCAGTTACTGCTCCTACTGAACCATTATCAAACTTATCATCATACAAACTCTATGGTTTAGCAGCAACTGAGAAGTTGAGTATGAGCGTATGGCTAAGTGAATTCTCTACAACAGCAAAATTTTTGTGTGCGTAGAAATTATAGTGTGGGTGTTTAGATGATAGTACTTAATGAAATAATTATCCTTGATTAATACCTAGTGATAACACTAATTAACATTATTAGTAGCATGAAATTAACACTAAAAACAAAGCAATTTAGGGCACAGAAACTGATGCATAACAACTTGCGGCTTAAAACATGTTTTTTGAAATAACATGGTATTCTTGTTGATGCATGCATGTATATTCGATCGCATTTACTGTAAAATGATGCATTGCTAATGCGGCCTAGGAACATATTTGTGATATGAGCTTTTGGTATTCTTGTAGTAGCTTCCATGTATGTTTGAGCATTTTCCATATATGAATTGATTGATTGATATACTTGTGCATTTTATGTTGTAAATTTAAAAAGATAAACTAGATTGTTTGGCATGTGCATGTAGCACCGTTACTATACGCTATAGTGTATAGAGACTATATACACTTACATTCAGGTAAAGTAATCATCTTTTATGGAATGGTAAGTTAAACAGATTTTTATGGCTTCATGTTTATTCAGTTTTATTCAAGTAAAAGAGTGTTAACAATATGTTTCTGTATTTGTGTTTTGTTTTTGCAGTATCTCAAGCATGTGCTATATGAGTATATGATGGGACGGGAACCAAAGGTAAATATAAGGGCTTAAAAAAGATTTAATCTGTTTGATTGATGTGATATAGAAAAAGTTAGGGTAGGTAGATAGGGTTGGGTTTTCTTTTTCAATTTTCAGCAAAATAACACCCAATTCATGGTCCCTCATTCCAGGAATAGTCGATGACCTTTCAACTAGAGTTGGGTTTGATGTAAAAAACAGGTCTAGGATGTTGTTACACCTCGTCGGTCCAAAGTCAGCTGCTATCTCGAGCATTTGTATTGTTCTATTTTCATTATTTTGTTATTCTTAAAATACTCAATTCAGGAAAGTTGGTTGCTTTTACCATCGATATTATTTTTCTTTTTTTATTTGTCAAAAAATTTAGGGTTGGTAGTGTTATGCCAATCAAGTATTTTTTTTTAAAGGAAAATGCTGGCCTAAACTTGATCAATATCATGATTACATTAATTGCATTGCAACAACAATCGCGGAGCTATTGGACTCACAATTATTTCAATGGCTGGTGGCATGCTAGATTTGAAAAAAAGATTGTTAAACATGTTTGATAAAAACTTTTAACTCATAATGCATATTAATTGGACGATCATGTGAACGCAGTTTGCTGCCCTGCAGAGACATTATTAAGTAATAATTGAAGAGGAATTTTTCAAAACTCATTAAGTCCAAGAAATATTCTTATTTGTAAAAATATGTATATTTGTAATTGATCGACCAAAAATAATGAAATTCTATTTGAAATTTTTTTTTTGTGTGTGTTGAAAACATGCGTAAAAAATTATCCATTGAATGGTTGTTGATTTTAAAGTATATGTAAGCATTTCACCCTATTTTTTGTTCTGTTTGACTCTTCCCGGGATGACAACTCATATAAATCGTGCATTGCATTTTGCATATAAAGTGTTTTCATTTATTAAGTTTCCCTGCGTACTGCATCGTTTAACTCGAGCGTAACGCGCATGATCGTCGGCGCTTCACAAGCATTGGAATTAGACCAATCACACGCTTTAAATACGTGGGACTTTCACGCAAACCACCATTTGTAATATAGCCTTCTGTTGAGTAAAACTATCCCTGCAAGTGCCTGTAATTCACCAGGGCACACCATGAGATTGTGCAGACAAATCACATTAACACCCTGGTCACATAACCATTGTTGCCAACTGGTGTCTGGTAAGCCGAAGGAAGCCGCAACGCCAGTATGACATTGGTATGACACTGATGGATGCTTGTGAGCTCTTGCGATGCCTGGTCGGTCACCGGTCGGATGCCGGTAGCTATTAGACCATAACCGAAGACATCGTATACAAGCCGCAAGGTTTAACTCAGAATTGAATTCTTGCAGCATGCTTCCGGCGTCTCTGAGGCTTACGGTGACCGATCGGTGTCCGCTGAATTCTACCCAGTATGACGACGTAAACACATCTTAACCTCGCCGCAAGGTTATGACCAGGGTATCTGTAACAGGTTGTGGCATTTGGCAGGTTTTCACAGAATGCGTCACAAATGTACTGATTATAATTTGAGTGCAATTTAGTGATTTCTAATTCTAATGAAAATAATAACTTTCAATTGATTAAATGACAAGCGATCCTTTGACTTGCATTAATTTAAGTGGGGAAAATCATTGACAACTTTTGGAAACTACAATGAATTTTATACTTTTTGATATTGATTTTGAAATTTAACTTCACATGTAAAAATATAAAATCTGGAATGTAATGGTTAGTATTTGGTTGCAAAAGATAAGAACAGATGGTGAACATAAACAAGTGGATACATGAATATGCATAATCTTTTTTCTTTTGTTAATCACAATCAAAACATTTTATATTGGCGGTTATTTGTCTGTCTATTCTACTTCTGTTGTACTGGTCAACATTCCCACGGGAAAGAAGCAGATTGATTACAGTAATATAATAATATGGGCCTTTTTTATAGCGCTTATGAACTAACTACGTCAATTCCATCGACGCCAATTCACTAAGCGATTCACATTATTACCTCTGCGATTTTGGAAACCATAACTGTCAGATCGCATCAACTAGGGGTACTAGTAGCCCGATTAGATGCTCAACGCTATCTGCATTTAGATTGTAATTCCCCCCCCCCCCAACAGCTTCCCAATGTGCTCAGTCAACAAAGTAGTTGGGATTAAATGTCTTGCCCAAGGACATTACCGTTGGTCATAACTGAGCTGGAACTCACAACCCTTTGATTTGGAGTCCTGTGCTGTTCCATTTACTGTAAAGCATGAAAATTTCGCTAGCATTTTAATTTTGCTAGTATCACAATTCGCTAAATTAAAATGCCGCTAAAATGATTGTTAACATAGCATTGAATAGCAAGATGATTCAAATTAGTGAAATTAAAATGCACCCCAAAAGTGAGGGTTTCCAAATTCGCTAAATTTTAATGCCGTGAAATTAAAGAGCTTTACAGTAACCACACAAGTTCCCTAATTGAAATCAGCTTGCTTTTATTTCTTGGAAGACGTTGATTAATATATGGATCACTGACTTTTAAGAGCATACAAGAGGGGTACAATATGTGGGTGTTACTGTAGATCAACATATCTGTTCCAACTCCGATGCTTTTCAAGTATATATTTAGCTCAAGAATGGAATATTTCTATATGTATTTGTAATTCATTAATTCTCTTCTGATTTTTGTTTGTGTGTGTTTTATCTGTTTGTACAGACCATGGCAAAAGTCATCACTGCAGTAGTCAAGTTCTCAAAGGAACAAACCGACCAAATTATGGAAAAGGAAAATGAAAGACATCCAGGATTGGTAAGGGTCTTATAATGGGCTGCGTAGCTAGTAGTACTTGTCAATCACCTAACTTTTTTATTGATAAGAGAGTGCAGTCCACCTTTTCTGAACCAGGGGATTTGGGAACAGAGGATTTATTTTGAAAATTAGTCTAGAGAACTGAAGTTAACATATAATTAGTGGGGATATACTAGATACTGTATAGACCATTCTTATAATTGACATACTCCCGCCGTTGATGGGGTAAATCCGCAGAATCGGAACTCAGAACAAGGCCAAGTACGATATTACCCTACTTGCCCTCATTCTGAGTTCCGATTCTCCATCCGTTTCTGTGGATTTACCCCATCAACGACGGGAGTATGTTAATTATAAGAATGGTCTATACCGGCCTGTGTAATGGCATCGTCAGCTATGGAGCTGAATTTTGGGATATTAACATCGGGCACGGAGATTTGGTTGCGCACGGACAAACCACGCAAATAATAATTTACGTAAATAATACGCCAAACTGTACGCAAGTGTTTGTGTTTTCAATATCTGCGCTAAACGACATCATCGACAAATACCCCCAATTTGATTCCCGTGCTGGAATAAAAATGGCATCGAGTCTTGTATCTCCCCTCTAAATCTATGGAAGGGATCCTTAACCCTTTGAACCCTGACCAATCCATGTGTATCTGTAGCGCTGACCCGGGCCAACCCAAAAGTTAAAAAAACACAATGTAACCTCTAAACATACTTTGATTTTGATTTCCCTTTATCATTTGACAGTAGTCTGAATTGTTCCAATAACCAGGATTCACAAAAGAATACTATTTATGTCGACCAACATGTTCGACATTTACGTTGTAGTCTATGGGCGAACCAATTTGTTGAAAATTGTGATTAAATTTACAAAAATATGAGGAATTTTTCACCTCTCTCAAGTAAAATAAGAGGAAAATGACCCATCAACCATGGGTTCAAAGCTTCATTGATCTCTTCTGATATAAATAAGACCATTGAAAAGTGTAAGTACCTATGCCTCATGACAGACACATCAAGTTTCTGAAACATGACCTAAAAGCCGGTAAACTGGCTCTTCGGGTATACGGTACATGTACATGTGAGCCAGCTCGTTGGGTTCAAAGGGTTAAAATTAACATGGTATGGCTCAATTTGAACTCCTTGCCCAAAAACTTTTGACAATTTATACCAGTGGATATTAATACGTAGTGGCAGAAAATATGATTTTAACTTCAACACCACACAAATCTATCCCTCACCTGAAACATTTATCTCTGGATCAACCAACATCATCAGCCGAAGATATAGTTAAGTTGTCCTTCTTGTCTTTGACTAGAAACACTGCAAATGTGATGTCACAGATACACTCCCGCTCAAAAGTATTTCCGCATAAGTAAAAACTTTTAGAAACCTCATTTTTTATTATAAACGACCTAAAGTCATCATCAAAGATTCATACTAGTATAGGTAACTTATCTATTCAATATGAATAAATCGATGTTTGTTTTAATATTTAATCTTCCATTGCCATAAAAGTTGTTGATTTCATGGGCACATACAAATGCACCACAAGTACAGATCTCATTAATGTGTAACTTATCAGTCTTTCATAACCTCATTATATTATACCTTGTAACCGGATAGAATATATAAACTCATTTATTTATGTGTGGACGAAAGTAGTAATGTGCATCACACACCATATTTTTCAAATTAAATGAATGCAATTCCAGATTAGTTAGTTAGATAATTATACAATATAGACTCGATAGATAAACACCTTTTGAGATATGGCTGAATAAAGTTTTTGTGCGGAAATATTTTCGAGCATGAGTATAAATGATGTCATATGTCAGTTCCATTCTGCTTGGAAGAAAGTTGTCCCAAATGCAATCCTTTAGCCCTGGGGGTGGAGCCAGAACTTCATATGAAGCCATTTATTTAATAATGATAATAATAATAATAATCGGATTTTTATAGCGCTTTTTAAATATGTATGCAAAGCGCTGTCGCCAATTATTATTACGCTGCCGTCAGGAAACCGTCACAATCATTTCGCATTAACTAGTTGTCGCTGGCCAGGCGCTCATCCTATCTGCACTTAGATTGTAATGTTCCCCATAACAGCTACCCAATAACGCTCGGGTCGACGAAGCAATGAGGATTTAATGCCTTGCCCAAGGACATAACTTGTTGGCCGTAGCAGGGCTCGAACTCGGGATCTCTATTCCACTAGACCACACGAGCTCCCCATTTATCATTTGTGATGTCATGTTTGCAGTCAAAGACATGATAGACAACACAGTTACACCATCTGATAACATGATCTTGACAAACAGCTGCATTTATAGCTGATTCGAGATGAACAATGGCATATCCAAGGAATCTATGGCGCTGGAGCACAATTAGGCCACAACTTTGTGTGACCGGCCGCAACCTTGATTTTCCAAAATGGCCACCATTGGCTTGATAATGCACCTCTAAATAATTTTAAAACATGTAATGATTATCATACAAAACTCTTAAGGTGATCAATTAAGCCTACGGTCGCCATCTTGGAAAAATAAGATTGTGACCCAATTGTGATGACCCACCCCGAAAAGGGGAGCTTTGCAACAGAACACTTTTCAAGAAACAGGTGAAAATAGCCAGCAAAAAATAAAGAAAATAATAAGAATTTCCAACAGATTTTCTGTCGTAAAATTCAATCGCCTTGATCAAATTCAACAAATAAGGTGTAATTTTAAAGCTTAGAAAATGCTGCGATAGATGAAATGAAAAAAGCAAAATTGATATCATCTTCAATCTTTCGGGGTGAGCCATCACAATTGTGCTCCAACGCCTATAGCATCAAGATTTAGAGTTTTGACTTTAATCTTTGTTCATTTTTTTGAGAAAGAATGCAGATTTGTTTTAAAGTCGTCAAGTACTGCTTGTCCAAGTTTTCCAGTAATTATATCAAATTAATTTAGAAATTGAAGTGGACTGATGTAGAAATCACGTGTTAATTTTCAGTGCAACTGTGTGTCTGTCTATTTTGTTTTTGAAATCAACACTTCATTAATTCATCTAATTACTGCTTATTCTTATCACCGTTAATTGTATGATTTAATTGCATTAAATTGGTAGCCATTGTCTCAAAAGAATGTCATTAAAAACATGTTTGTACTTTTGAAAAAGGTTTTTTAAGTGTGGAACACCCCCTCCCATCTTCATTCAAAAACTTACTGAGATTTTAAAGTTTGTTCTTTAAATAAACCTCGCCAACAAAATGCTAGTAATTTATTTATTTAAGCAATTTATTTTATCTATGTTTCAGCCTTTCGGAATTAATTTTGTGCCAAACCAATGATATTAGCCAGGTTAGGCGTAGTGTTAAATGTGTTCATTATTTACACTTGTGTACACAACCAAAATCTAGATGACAGCAACTCGTCACACTTTGACAACATTGTTACTTCTCATTAGGGTACTTTATGAAAATTAGGAATCTTGCCATTAAGTATGGATTGATACTCTGGTCTGTGACGTTATGCAGGTGGTGTCTTAAAGGTGCAATTCATGATTTTGATGTGATGAAAACCTTGCCTCGTTTCTAGCTAAGTAGAAAGAAGAGAACAACATAAATGTATGCTGAAAATTTGACTTGATTTGGACCAATCGTTTTCAAGTTACAAGCTTTTAAGCATTTCAAATACCCCCGTAGACTACTATGTTGTAATTACTGTCGGGCCCGACAGTAAATAGAAAATGAAAATGTTTCTCTTTTTTCTCAAAAATGCAAGCACATTTGCAAGAATATGGTTTTGGCATTGTAACATATACCAGTCAAGGTTTCTTATCAGCTAAATAACTAAATTTTGAGTCTGGTGACCGTGAGGATGAAAAGTGGATCATGAATTGCCCCTTTAAAGTGACCCAGCACCTTAGCTGACACAGCAGTGTCTTGAAATATATTGTGATAATTGCGTATCAGAAATTCTTGTTCAGGAAATTCAGTATGGTATACAAAGTTGTACCCATGAAGTAACTTGACAAAAGTGTACTGTATTGCTGTCAGGGGATTTTGGATGTGCATAGAGTTTGACTAGAATTGTGGAGCTGACTTCAAAATATATTCAAGGAATGCTTGACCACTCAGAATTTCATGGGTGCACTTGCTGAACAAAATACAACTATAGTTAGTTTCTAACTTACTTGGTGGTTAATAAAAAGTTGAATTTTGATGCGGCCCATTATTCATCAGATACGGGTATATTGATACTGACATGATTGTAGATCAATCATGCTCTGTATCAAATGGCCTAAATCCCAATATTATGACTGTAATCTTTGCTATGATGACTTTTCAGATCAAAACTTTAAGTTTGTCATTATTTTGTGGAACTTCCATCATTGACCACATGTGTTATTGACTTTGGGGTCAATTTACATAAACTATTACAAATTATTTTGGGATGACACTGCCAATTATAATCAGCTACTTGAGTGGTACTGTCCGAACCTTGTTATTAATCAGCAACTTGAGTAGTAGAGAATCACTATAGACCTGTCTAATTGTGATTGTTTACACATACATGTGTGTATATCTTTTATTATGTATCTCTGTATTCTTTTGGTTAATGTTGCATTATTTTTTGTTTTGATTTCGTCTATAATACTGTGACAACTTATTGTAAGTAGCGGCCATTTTTTAAAGAGGCAGGTAGAACTCTAGAAATAGATTTGGGATTTTTTGATAATTTTGCACAATTTTTAAAATATCTTCCTTTATACACCATATACACACTTAAATATTATTTTTCAGTTAAAAAACATTATTTTGGAAAAACACTTAGAAACTGCAATGAATATTTACGTTTTTGATATTGTTGTTGAATTTTACTTCACATTTAACAATTTAAAATCTGAAATGTAATGGTTAGTATTTGGTTGCAGAAGATATGAACAAATGGTGAACATAAACAAGTGGATATTAACATGCATACTATATTGTTCCTATTAAAAGCCCACTCTCTATTTAACTTCCATCTGTATTTTTTGACCTGAAAAAGAGATTTCACCATGCATCTATACAATGCCATCATATATACTTACCAATATCTAGACCAAAATACCTAAATTATTGCCACAAATGATATTTGTCATAAAAAAAAATTATTTCCATCGACAAACCTATCAATACTCTCTGATCAGAGTATCAACAGCAGATAGGGTTAAAGTCTGTTGATTCTGAACAGTTAGTCTTCAAACATGATATAAAATCTACAGCCATGACACAGAGAAAATCTGCCATTTTGGATTTCCCGTAAGGCCAAAAAAAAAAATTGTTTGGTTGCCCTCCACAGCTTTTTTCAGAGAGGGCCGGTCGGGTTTTTTTTTTTTTTTTTTTTTTTTTTTAATGCTCTTCCATGGACTGCTAGGTCAATCTGCCGTGCCAGCCTTCACAACTTCCCCCGGGACATCCAAATCAAAACAATCAAATACTTCTTGTAGTGATTTGGGACATCCTTAACATTTAGAGGGTTGAATATCGAAAAAAGCAAAAATATAACATTTTTTTTTAGTTTTCGGTAAGTTTTGCATATTTTTTTTTTTTTTTTTTTTTAATATTTTGAATAAAAATTTTTTTTTGAAAAATAGGGTCGGTCGGTGGAGGGCAACCAAACAATTTTTTTTTTGGCATAATGCTCAGCGGGGATGAAATTCACATCCAGGTTTGTTGATGGATTATCGTTCACAAATGGTACGTCTGTGATCAAATGAGTTGAGCGACTGCTTGAAACAGCTTTCGTAATAGGTAAGAAATGTGTCCAAAAACTGGTCCTTTAAGAAACGCCCTTATTTCAGTAGGTGTTTAATAGGAACAATATATATCCACATTTTCACACAACAGTTCTCTTTACTTTGAGCTCAGCTATACACAGCCATATTCTGACATATATATAACATGACTGCACAGCTGCTACCCTTTTAACACTGTTCCCATGAAGTGACTCCACTGACCGCTGATACTTTGAATTTCCGTGGCTTATCAGATAGGGTAGTAGGGGCCAGACTGCCCCCCACGCCCACCCACCTGCATGTCAACAACAAAATCTTCCAAACTATACTGGGAGAATAGAGCAGAAAATTAGAACAAAACTCATTTAGATTTTTTGGCATGTTAGTTTTTAAAATCACCTTAGGTCTATTGTTTTATGTCTACAAAATAGGAAAAAAATTAATGGGAAAATCGTACAACGTTCCAGGAATTTTTTTATATAGGTATGGTTTTGCCTCACCTGAAAAATTACCATGTTACGTCACTGACATAGTGTAAGTGTCAGTACTTTCATGGGAATAGAGAGTTACTAAGCAGTGTTGGTACTTCTATGCAAGTACCAGTGTAGTAACTATGTCATAGGGTACAGTGTTATGGGTTGTAGAATATGACTGTGTGCTGGAGAATGCATGTTGGTAGCACAATGCAGTTTTTTGGAGGAGAATTATCATTTTTCTGGGTCATGTTATTCAACATTCACTTCAGATTGTATTTGGCAAGTCAATGTTTTATGGGATTTATTTTAATATACATGGACAGTATATTATATGTATCATACTGAATCCAACTAATAGATCATAGTCTTCCCATAGTTCCCTTGTTTACCCATAATGCCTTTCCTGTTTATTCTTCTCATTGGTCGCTATCGTGCTATCTCCGTGGTGTTTAATCGCTATGGTGATATTACTAGTAGCCTTCTGATAATAACTCTGTATTGGGTGAGCGACTATGTCACTATCAACTGTAAGTCACTAGGAAAGACTTATGATATATTTCTTTATTTTTCATTTGACAAATGGTCTCCTTGTCACCATTAGATTCATTTTTTGTTAGTTTGTTTGATAAATATATGAATATTCATCACAGATATGTAAGGTAGATTCCAAACATCATGTATTGGCCTATGTAAAGAGCTGGACCACAATAGAGCTTGATTTGTTATTGATATGTCAATAACCAGACAGCTGCGTTATTCCGTGTCTGTCGATCCATGTTCATATCATTTTTTTAAAGCAATGGTGTTATGGCGTCGCCTGTGCCATATAATTTGTTAATATACACACATTTGGTTGTGAAATTGTTTCGGTCAGTTTTGGTTATTAAACTTAAATTGTGAATCGCCACATCGAAGGTTACATCTTTGGTTCCAAAAGTCAAAAGCGAGTCTATCGGTGGACACCTTGTTTGTAGCAATGATGTACCTTTCGATGTTCCGTGACACAATGGATCTCCATGATAGTCCAAATGACTGCTTGAATTGTTTGGAACCACCTTTTTATACCTGTGATATACATATCTGGCTGTTCAGTGGTTAATGTTGGTGGATTTTGTTTGCATGTTTTTATGTACACCAAGCTTCTTGCATTGCGAAGCTTGACGCTATCATCATTTAATTGATTATTTTGATATAACATTTCGGTTGAGGCCATGCCATTGAAATATATACAATGTCTTAAGAAGAAATAGAGAACATGGTGTTAACCATCGTATATAAAGTTGAATTTTTACACATAACACAAGCCAATTCAAAAACACGCTGACAAATGTGCACTTTGATTTTTTGATTTAAAAAATTCAATGTGCAAATGCAACAGTGTGCTTGAATATATGGTTTGTTATGAGTATACATTCAGTATTACTATTATTAAATATCTTGAAAAGACATGTATGAATGAGTGAATTAGATGATTAGAAATTAATACCCTGTTCACACTAGCTAAAAAGTCATAGGTAGTCTTAATCGATTTCAGTAAGGTCGAATTGAAAATGAAATCGATTAAGACTACCACACATAAAATTTTCAAAATTTCTTCCAATTTCAATTTTGGTGTAAGTGTGAACAGGTACAGTCATCGGAAGGCATAGTTCCAAAAGTCGTTTAAGGTCGTAGTTCGTATGATGACTCGGACCATCTTTAGTCGTCATTCATTTTAAGTATACATGCTTTAACTACAACATATTACAACTTTTCACCAATGTGAACGCAACATGTTGTCATAATTCATATTTACCAATCGGCTCATGACCCATGACTACTGCACTTCTGCCGTCGATGAATCACTGCATACAAATTAGAACTAGCAACGTTCCCCTGATCGCCCCTCCCACAGACAGACACAGCAATGATGCCTGGGTGAGAGGTCAGCTGTGGATAGAGGCTGTTGGACTGGTGGTGTTGGACAAGGTACTGACATCAGGGCTACATACAAATATGTGTGTGAATGCTCCAAACCCGAGTTAATTTATGCTTATCCTCTGCCATAATAGGAATTGAAAATGAAACCGATTACGACTACCAATTACTTTTTTTATTGTGAACAGGGTATTAGTTTTAACAGTTCAAAAAGCTGGTACAAAAACGAGGGCCGCTCAAAAATGCATGTTTGACATAACACTTAAGACAAAGTAAGAATATATAAAAATGTTTCTTGCCACCTCGTACTTCCTTTTTTGAAGATTTTGCAAAATTT
>JXSR01S031524.1:29852-64648 GCA_000969725.1 Ophiothrix spiculata
TCGTTATCACAACTTTCGTGGACAATAATCACCTCGGCTTCGCCTTGGTGATTATTATCCACGAAAGTTGTGATACTCGGACATTATCCTTATCTAAATGCACAAGCGAGTGCATTGACCTTCATGCAGAGAGGGATAGCCAGGATGATATCAATGCTATTGGTTTTCTGTTTGTACAATTAGGTATATTATTAGCTTCAAATTGACAGTAAACAGGACATGCTTTAAATGACTGGGATGGCAGAGATTAAAGAGGCTTGATCACTGCTATGGATGTAAACTGCGATGCATGAGGGTGATGCAAACTGACATGAATGTATAATGCATGCTGACTTGTAGCAACAGAGAAGTTTTCAAGCTAGGGTTGGGATACTCAAATTCATATATGTGCAGAAATATATATATGGTGGCATTTCATTAGGTGGGTATGCTAAAAAGGTGGTGTTGTTACATTTTTTCGTGGGTTCTCGAACTTAATTTGATGTAAATTCACTATTCCTTGGCCTATTGACTTGTTTAATGTCTCATTTGAAAGCTTACACTTTTTGCTATTTGTGGCAGTAATTTGGCTTTCATGGGTTACATACTTTAAGAGAGACAATGGTTTGAACTTGGCAGTACAAGGGTGGTGGTGCCTAAGGATGCGGTGCCTACGGATGCGGTAGATACCCAAATTGAGACAATATCGCCATTTTGGAAGGTTTGACACCGCTGGAACATTCAAAAATGGATTCTGTGACTTCAAATACATACAGAGAGTCACCAACATGGCTAAAACTTGGTATATAATTACAGTAATTGGCAAATTTATCATTTTAAACCTTCCTCAGACCCCCTCTCCCCTCGATCAGTTTTTTGGGCAGCACCTTCTCATTTTTTGTCCGATTTTGACAAATTTGGTGTCAAAATGTTCAGGGGATCAAGCTGCGTCAAATAAGAATTAGGACAGAATGATTTGAAACATCACCATGTTCTCCCCTTGTATAGCCGCCTCTAATTAATTGAAGGTCATCAACACCAAGACCCTAAGGGGTCTGTTTCAAGTTTAATGCATCAAAGTAACTATTAAAGTGTTTAGAACATATCCTGAAAAAATGAACTGTTTACCATTAATCATTCCAATTTATGACTTGCTTTAGTAAAAACAGGCAATTTGAAAATTACAGTTTGCATTGCCGTCTATGGAGTAATTAACCATTAATTAGCTCATTATGCCAAAACAAAAGTGATATTTGGCTAAAAAGTTACTTGAATTGAAAGAGATCAGTAATATTAACATCATATCAAACAATTGTTTTTTTGACCATTTTGACCATGTAACAAGTTTTTGACCCACCTCATGAAATGCCACCATATGCAATTGTTGTAAACATTCAGTTCATTACCTGCCTAAATCTGTATCAAACTAATGAGATATGGGGTTTCAATGCAATTATTAAAGGGTAACAACTCTCAAATTTTCTGTTGGCGAAAATATCTTGGGATGTTTGTAATGTTTTAGACAGATAGGAGTTCTTTTGATGAAATCCTCATAGCATTGAAAAAGGGGTCATTTAGTGGAGCCTCAAATTGATCGCAGAATAGGAGGGCTTCCGATGAGGTGTTATACCATCAACATATTTTATTGGAACTATAAAAACATGAAATGATCATCCATTGGGTATTAAATTCAATTGGGTGTGATTCAGTGGTGCTGTCACTAACAAAGAGCCAATTTTAAGACAAAATACACGGTGAGCTTACTTTGAACATCATCAGCTTGTCTGACACTGCAAAAATTGCAATGTTTTAAACCCTTTCCATACAAACCAAGAGGTGGACATTCAGTGAGAGTATTTCTTTCGGAAAATGGGGTAATTTAGTGAGAGCCCATGTTGAAAAGGGGGGAGGGGTCATTCAGTGAGAGACCATGTTGAAAAGGGGGGTCATTCAGTGAGTTAACTTGTGAAATGCGGTGAGAGAAGGTTTGAAAATGGGGGTCAATGCTGCCGTCACATGTTTTTAGGGAGTGCCTCCCCTGGGGTTTGAAGTAACAGTCCTGTAAATTTCAATCAAAATTTTAGAGTGTTGAAAAAAATCCATACCTCATAGCTTTTTTGCAAAAAGTTTCTGAGACAAACCTTTTTTTCTTGGTCTTATAAAGTGTGCACACCTTTCAAGTAATGTTGGTTGTTTGGACAATTATTCATATTGTTTTAAAGTTTGTGGTCTGAGGTAGAAGAAGATGAGCTATGCAATCTTAATCAATATATATAGTTCAACTTGATCAATGAATCTCTACCAGTTTCTAGTAAATATCTTACAGGAACGTAAAACTTAATAGTTAGAGGTTAAGAATTAAGCATCAAAAACTGATAAAACTTGACCATTATGACACCAAGAACCCTAATATCAATCTCCTCCCTGGCATTTTGAATTCTTTTCATATTATTTTAAGAAGTAACCTTTCAAAAGTAACTGATGCATTCCCTTTGTTGAATGTAGCTCCTGGGAGAGAAGTTATAAGGTTGATGCATAGTCATATTATAATTGTTTCTGTTATAATAAGACAAAAGGTATTACAAGGAAATTGAAGGTACTTTACCACCCTACCTGTCTGCTACGCTCTGCACTTATGAACCTGCTCGATCACTTCGATCTTCTACTGAAAGACTTTTGAAATCTCCTCGTGTTAATCTAAAGTCAGCTGGTGAATGCTCCTTTCATTTTGCTGCCCCGGCTGTTTGAAATTCCCTTCCTAACAGCCTCTGTAACATTCATTCTCTTCCTCAGTTCAAAAACATCTTAAAACTCACACAGATGTAACTTGTTTGTTTTCTTCGTTTCGTGCACATTGAGATCATTTGATGAATGTGCGTCTTATAAGAACACTCCCTTATTATTATTCTTATTCTATAAGGTTGATACAAAATAATGGTTATTAGATGAATATTGATAAAATGTAAACACAAATGTGAATTCAGTCTATAACAAAATACAAATATCCATTTAGGTTGTTTTTGTACATGGAGCAAATTGAACAAAAATGGTTAAATTTCACATGGTTTTTACTCATGTTTTATGCATTGTCCGTTCCTGGATTCTATGTAATTGTATAATCCAGAGAGCCCTGAAGCCAAGTAATCAAAGTTGCCTTTGCTATTTCAGTTTTCTCTGGTTCCAAAAACGTTGTTATTTGGGTAAATTTTGATGCTACAATTTATTGCTTTGCGTGTTGGGTGCTTTCACTTTGAATAACGTTACTAAAATAGCTTGGTGGTTTTAGATAAAGAACGAGTCGATGAAATCGTAGTTTTTAAGTAAATGAATGATTGTGGATTGATTTTTAAAGAGAAATAATCATATAAGAAAAATAATAAAATGTTATGTTATTGTCATAGGTTATGGATATTTTTTTTACTTTATAGGAGCATGGTTCGATTGCTTTCATTTTGTCTAACTTTTTGAGATTTTGGTACCAAAATATTGCTGAAATTTCATGACTGAGATATGTTTCATTTAGAGATGTATATGAAAATGTGCCATATTATGGTAACCATAAAAAATATTTTTACACAGTAACGTATAGGTGGCTCCAAAATAAAAAATAAAAACAAAACAAAAAACGGTCTTGACTGTTGAACTGAAATGTGAAACTTAGACCTCTTTAGTTTGCCTGTGACAAATTCAGAAAAGTCAGTCAGTTAGTTCACAATTTCCTATGACATTGTAAACTAAATTTTCTGTGAAAAATTGGACCAAGCTCCTTTAAGAATGGAACAAAAATAAAGTATTTACTACCAAGCATTTCAACTAGGTTGTTCTGATCAATTTTTAGATGCCAACTTCCTAAATCAAATAAACTTTTGGGGATGAAAGTTATACAAAGATTAAATACACTGTAATTAAGGCAAGCTTGAACACATTTAAAATAATAACACTTAAATAATAAATTCTCACTTGTTCTTATCAATTTTTTAATGATACATATAAAATATTTACCTGTCAATCAATGCTAAAAAAGGGTTAACATGGTGGGCTATTGTATTAAGATAAAATTAGTTTGTGCAAAATCTATTCCAATGCAATAATGAGCACTAGTCTGCTACCATGATATTATCCAAGAAGTATCAAACAGTTCACAAGTACAGTTACAGCAATGTAGAAAGTCCATAGAGTTCTTGTAAACAGCAAATACTGCAATGCCAAAAACACCACTTTCAGTTTTGTCAGTATTATGTCCACTTTTTCAATCCCATATCATCAAAATTCATTCTGGAGTTAAACAACAGTAATATCAGCGAGTTATGTGCACTTTAACTGTAATCAACATTGAAAAAATTAATTTTCCAGTTTCACTTGAATTATATTGTCATAAATTCTCTGTAAGAGCACTCCACTCTCACTATTTTTATAGCAATAAACTCCTTACTGTAGTAAATAAACTACAATAATATCTAGTATAAAAACTGTCCATTGCAAAATTCCATGTCTTTTTACAGCCATCAATCTTAACTGTACATTTCACCAACATACTACAGAAACGTCCTAGCCACCCAGACCCAGACACTATTGTTCTTGAAATAGCACTTCTTCTTAGTCATAATCAAGAAGTACAGTCGACTCTGCTTAATCAGGGTCCTCTTAAAAGTTGATATATTCAGTGAAGGAACCCTTTCTTTATGTACAAAATTAATCTATTAATCGGGACTTTCCTACTGATAAATGGGATTATTTTGATTTGATAAATGCATAACTTTGATGAACATTTCCCTAGAATTATGATGACAAAGTAATTGTATGCAATTAAGTAATTATTGCATGTACAGCACAAAAATCTAAAACCACAATCCCAAATTCTGTTGAAAATCTCTGCAAAAATCTTAATCTATTCTAAAGGTCTTTAAAATTCTTTCATTGTGTCTATTTTTTATCAGCTCACGAATTTGGTGTATAATTTTGTTTTGTGCCCTAAACACATCTCGCTTTAATATGACGATTTCTGTATTTTGTTTAATCGGGACAACTGGTTAATCAGGATATTTTTGCTACTCTTGAGGTGTCCCGATTAAGCGGCATCAACCGCACTTAGAAGTTTAAACTCCATACTTGGTTATACCAGAATTTAATTCTGTTTACTATTTTCACAAAATCATTTTAAGCAGATTCAATAATTTTTTTTAAAGTACTTGGTTACAAAATAATAATAAATCGAGAGCCTGTAACAAAATAAAAATCAGGAAAACTCCGGATGAGACCTAAAGTACACTTGGTCAAAATAGCACACAAAAAGTGAGATTTGACAATTAATAAATTTCATGCCTTATTTACTGCTTTACAGTGCTGAAATTATGGATAGAAATATATCTTAAATGAAGGGACTGAAAAACAAAACAATTGAAAAGTTACCGGTGCTTGATATCTGCCTTACAGACTTTCCTAAGTTAATGCCATATGTATTAAGATTAAGATTAAGATGTGTTTGATGAAGCTAATCATACCTTCAATTGGAAGCCATGAAGAAAAAAAGACTTAATTTCATGGAAATGTGAAAAAGCTAGTAATGAATGATCTCATCCCTACAGGCTTTTCTAAGCTTTATGTCTGAATTTAGATACAAGTGATAGAGATTAGCCAGAGTTACATGTCTGTAACATCCAGTAACTCACCTCAAGCATTCAGGTGACATTCTTACATCACGCCTGTAGACAGGTACTGTAGTTAGTGTATTTCTAGAAATATTTGGCTGAACAGAACACCTGTTTGAATGTGGTTATATGAAGCAAAATTAAACTCATCACTCACGATAACTTCCAGGGTAATTTACCCTCTTATATTATTACGGTATGGGGATATGCAACATCGGCCTAGTTGCTTTGTCTTTCTTATTCTGTGACAGTAAGGGTGAAAACATAGTCGGCCTCCAAACAAAATTTTCACTATCAAAAATTTGGTCATGTCTTCACCAAATATTTGCCATCGAATTTAAAGTATGAACCGGTAACAAACATTTGGTATGTACTGAGTGTTCAGGGAATACAAAGTCTGGCATGGAACCACCACATGAATGATTAAAGTCAAATTATCTAATTTTAAATTAGCAACTTGAAACAGGTGTGTTTTGAGCTAAATGCTTGTTTCAAGGGTATTGTTACATTCTGCTGATGGCAATAAGACAATGAATATTGCAGCCTAATGCACCAAAGGATCTCATGTTCCACTAGAACATGCAATATCCCAATTACTATACATTGGCTATGACACATACCGGCTCAACTGTTCCTCAGGGTTTGAATGGCCTGTCTGTATCACAATCTCTGTGACATTTTCCAAGACATGAAAATCTGTTTTTGTGAAATTCATTTGAGCCTTGTTTTTGGTGGCCATGTTATCAACTATAAATACTAACAGTTTTCGATAGTCTCAGATTATATTTTCTAGTACTTTCATCTAGAAAATCTTGTTAATCATTACTTGATGTCTTACATTGTTAATGATTTGAAAGCTGAAAGGATGATTTTATCTTCCACTGATAACACAAAAGGCATGCTACTGTGTATGTTGCTATCTACCTCTAGAAACACATTGTTCACTATTTTCCATTTTGGTAATCTTAGTACCCATTTATGTTTCAGTTTAATTTACAAATGTTCAAACATGTGTGAACTGACCAACTTTTCCAAAATTTCAAAACTTTATTCTTTGGGGTTTTTTTAAGCAAAACAAAAATTTAATTGCACACCATCATTGAAAGACCTTATCTTATAAAGGTCAACACATCAATTTTGCAACCTGACTGCAAGTAGATGCTTTATGTCTTCAATTATGCTTGCATCATTGACAAACTGTGTTTTTCAATACCTTGTGAAAGTTACCACAATGATCAAGATGCAATAAAAATAATCATAGAATGGAGAGGAAATTGGGATGTGACAGACTCAATCAAGTCACAAATGTAGACTTGGGCAGATTTTGCTGACTACAAAGACACTTGTCATTTCTGTTTTTATATAACAAAGTTGTGATTCATTTTAACGCCAAATTATTCCAATGATTTATTATGATCATAGGCATTTCATTTTTTACAAATTTTCATTTTAAAAGTGAAAGAAGAAGAAGAGCCTTAGAAGGTTTAAATGATGGGCCTGGAGAAAATAAGTGAGTACAATTCTAGTACAAGATTGGAATGTGTACATTTGGAACATCATTCGAGTACACTTTAAGTACATTTCTAGTACAAATTGTTTGTATTTGTAAACAATTTGTACTAGAATTGTACTTAAACTAGTGTACTCGAATGATGTTCCAAATGTGCATATTCCGATCTTGTACTAGTATTGTACTCCATTTGTACTAGAAATGTACTCCATTTTTACCAGGTGATAGAGCTGACTGCATAAAACTGCAGAAGGTTGGTGAGAAAGTAGTAACCTTGTAAGACTATAAATTGTTAGGAAAAGGCATGTTTTTAAGCTCTGTAAACATTTTATGTAAAATGTTTAAAACTATTTGCCCATCTGTCTGTAACAGTGTAACTCAATACTTGTTGTTTGCGATGGATTAACAACATGGGAATAACAAACATGATAAATGTCTAGATTTGTACAAAAGCAGTGTCACATTGGTCATCCATCTCATCAGTCACTTCCTTGACATTAACCAGAGGCAAGTCATAAATACAATTGTAAACAAGTCATCAGTCATAATACATTCATATCAACATTTTGCAGATTAGAATTATGCAAGCAAACTGATTTATATTTTACATCTATGTGACTATGAATTGTAAAAAAAAAAAAGATTTAAACCAAAACGAAAAAAAAAAAAAAAAAAAAATGGAGAGGAAAAGGACATAGGACAATCACGGAGAGAGAAAGGGCAAAGGACAAAACATACTACTATTCCTATTTTGCACTTGTCCTTGTCAGTTCATGAACATCCATGATCTACTATATCACAGTCTCACTGGGTGCTGCATTTTATAAAAGATGTAATAAGAATTATACTGAAAATTCTTGAAAGACATCATTAATGAGTAGGATGATGTAAAAAATAAAATCCATAACCTAAATATGCATTCAAAATTCTAAATAGTGGAATAACATTTTGCCTCTTACCATGACTCAATTTCATATCTTGTTTAAGAAATCCATTTTTAGTTTGCAGAATTTGATATGGAGGCTACAATCCACCTAGACTGACTCCGCAGTCGCCAAATAGCTGAGGGCGCCATACTTCCGGTTCCGGTCTGGCTATTTGGCGACTGACAAAATAACATGCATTTTTTTTGGAGCACAATGTTACTCATTTTGGTAACGTAGCCTCTTAAACATGTTCGTATTTTTCACTCTTTGGCGTAACGTAAACGAGTTATTAATAACCCTAACGCGCCTTGGAAAGAAACTGAACTTGGATATTCATAAAATCTTTGAGAAAAGTTTGTTTTCCTCATTTGCATATAATTATTATTGTATATTATTCATAGTTAATTTCATGGTTGAGCGAGCGTTTTTTTACCAGTCTCCAAATTTGGAAGTTACTCATTAATATTCATATATGTTTTATTTATTTTTGCAATCGTCATTCTAACTATTATATATTAATGAGCTAAAGTGCTCCATTTTTAAGACCATTATTTTTACAGTCGTCACTGGCCAGCACAACGCAGTGATCAGTGCGCCCGGTCGGTCGACGACGCAGGATATAGTCTACAATCCACCTGCAAGTCATATGTCTAGAATTTGACAGAAACAAAGGTGACATTGGTCAAAATAGACTTGTAAACAAGTCATTCAGATGTCATATAGCAAATAGTCTGGAACAGGAGACTAATTGGATTTATATTAAATTTGTTTTGTTTTTGATTTCAAACTAAACAAAAATTTCTATGATGCTTTCAAAAGTTCTTAACCCTTTGAGCCCTGGCCATTCCACATGTATCTGTACCCCTGACCAGGACCAACTTGATAGTAAAAAAACCAACATATAACCCCTAAACTTACTTTAATTTTTATTTCCTTTACTTTTTCATTTTACAGTTGTCTGAAATGTTCCAATAACTAGCATTCACAAAAGAATATTATTTATGTTGACCAACATATTCGACATTTACGGTGTAGTCTATAATAGTTGAAGCCACATTATTGAAAATTGTGATCGCATTTACAAAAATATGAGGATTTGTTTTGAGTAAATAAGAGTAAAATGACCTATCAACCATGGGTTCAAAGCTTCCTTGATGTCAATAAGCTGATACCTCAGCTGATAACGTACAAGCAAAAAAATATAATTCAAAATTTTTAAAAGATATTAAAATGAAACATTGTTCTTCATTCTTGAAAAATATAAAGAGTTGTACTGCATGTTGTCCTAATATCTGTACCTCTTACATGTCAAGGTATCTTTGAACCATCCTAATATCTCTACCTTCTTAATTATCGTCAAGGTATCTTTGAACCATCCTAATATCTCTACCTTCTTAATTATCGTCAAGGTATCTTTGAACCATCCTAATATCTCTAGCTCTTCTTAATATATGTCAAGGTATCTTTGAACCATCCTAATATCTCTACCTCTTCTTAATATATGTCAAGGTATCTTTGAACCATCCTAATATCTCTACCTCTTCTTAATTATCGTCAAGGTATCTTTGAACCATCCTAATATCTCTACCTCTTCTTAATTATCGTCAAGGTATCTTTGAACCATCCTAATATCTCTACCTCTTCTTAATATATGTCAAGGTATCTTTGAACCATCATTTTAATACAAATGTGTAGCTTCTGTCATTGCAAGAATAGTATGACATGTTTCTTAGTTACTGTCTAAATATCGTTGACAGCACATTAGGATGTCTTCCTTCTGCTCAAAAATCCCCACAATACTTCTACCTCTTTGGTAATGTTCCTGCTTCTTGAGTTGTAAGTTTTGATGTTTAACAACCTTGAAACTGGAGCAAAGGAAAACGCTGCAGTCTGCTTAAACCCAGATCTACTGAACTTGCATGCACTTGAGTTCCTCTGCGTTCTCTGGAGGGTTCTCTTAACAATTGATTTCCTCAGCAATTCTAGTCAAGTTTTTTTACATGAAACATTAATTTACTCTTATTAATAGAAGAAGAAATGATTTACGCTTCATATATTTGGTTTGAGTGGGATTAACATAAATGTTCTTATATTTAAAAAAAAAATGAAAATTCAATTCATTCTTATTAATAGAAGACGATAAATGATTTAAGCTTTGAGTGAAATTAACATAAATGTTCTTACATTTAAAAAAAAAGGTAAATTTCAGAGTGATGATCAAAATGTATTTATAAGAACATTCTTGCATTTACATTTCTAGATGTTGTTCACATAAAGAAATTGGTAAATGAATTGAAACAAAAATAGTTTGGAAGTTTGTCAGATTTTACATTTTCTTAAAGTTATTCAGCTTGTCATGAGTATTGTATAATCTATTGGTAACTCTCATGGGCCGTTTTCCTCAACCTCTAACATTCCTGTGTGTTACATTGAGTGAAAAATAATTTAACTAAATGGAAAATCAAGGAAACTGCTGCACTTGCTTCACAATCAACTCTTACCATGCTTGGCAATGATAAAAGCAAAGTAATTTTCTCTTCCATTATTAATTAACCCATCATTCTCAATTTCATTCAATGCTTTAACTTTCATGTATCATGATATTAGTTAACCTTAAAACTTTTGACTTGATCTCCTCGGGAATTTTACAGTCAAAAATTACGGGTTTTCACCTTAATTAGAACCCCAGACCCCTCGCTTTCCAATCCAATTATCACTATGTCAAGCCACTGATCAGGCGCTGACATTGCAGCGATTTCGTGGTCATAGCTAACTCGGGTAACTTTGTGGAATGGAATATTGTGAGCAGGACTTGTGAGATTCACTGGGGTTAGGGTTAAGCTTTTGTATTGCTTACCTTCAGAAAAATGGGTATATGATTAAAAAAATGAATAATAATAACAGCGGTCCTAATTTTGTAGGTCTCTTGAATAGACAACTTAAGCATGTCCAATAAGACCTTGATGACATAAAAGTATATGGTATATACGATAGGCACTCATATTTCTAGTGATGGTTATAATACCTGTCAATCTCAGAGATATGAGTGTCTTCTTCTGGAGCATATACTTCTATGGGATCAATACCTAATACAGCCTAAAAATACAGGTATCCTGACTATCCTGTGATATTGACCGTATTACATAGTGTATAGGTTATGTTATGCCACTGTGAAATGGTTTATCCCGTTGGATACCCATAATTTTTGGTAGTATTTTGACTGTTTATGGTACTAGCTTAAGTATTCAATTGATTTTCACAAGTTTTCATTCACGTTTGTGCTGTGTTAAAGGGGCATTGAACACAATTTCAAAATAATATTTGCAGGTGATTTACATGTAGCTTGCCATATAACAATCAACAATTGTGAAAATTGTGATTAAAACCTTTAGAAATTAAAAAAATTAAAATTATGTCTTCCAAATTTGTATCAAATATAATCCACAGGAAGACATTAATATTTGAATGTATTAAAAAAATACAATGTACTTTACAAGAGTATGCATGATTCGAGCATTTTTGACATTCTAATTGATAGAAGTTCTCAAGTGAATTTTGCTGTAATTTGCTGAAGTATTGGGATTTGGGTTATTATTATTATTATTATTATATAAGCATTTATATAGCGCCCCACAAAGAACAGAGCGCATTACAAGAACAAAAATACAGAAACAAAACACGAGAGCAGCAAATTCAAAAAATAATTATGGAAACAACTGAGTTTTCAGCTGCCGCTTAAACACAGGCAAAGACTGAACTTCACGCAGACACATTGGGAGATCATTCCAAACATGAGCTGCCGCGTTAGAAAAGCTAGCATCACCGGCACTTTTTAAAGATCTGGAAACAGTAAGCCAGGTATGGTCTGAGGAGGAGCGCAGTCTACCAACTTATGATCTCTGTACTTTACATCCAGAGTAGTCAACATATCAGTAAGGTTTACAATCATAACTTTCAATTATCTACTAGATATACAATGCTGCAAATACCCTTGACAAGATATAAATCAGAAATGTTGGAAATACATGCTCTTCAAAGCTCCTGAGACAAATTCAAATGTAATTTTGATTGACGTCAAAATTTCCATCATTGCTTTAATTTACTTAAAAGATCTTCATGAAATAAAGACACTCTTCAAAACCCATAAAACAGAACTACTTGAAATAAACACTCTTCAAAGCTCTTGAGACATATTCAAATGTTAAATTTTGATTTTTAAACATTTATTGAATTATTCCAATCCATTTGGTATGGCCTTACTATTGATCCAAATTTGCATACATGCCAATCACACAATTCCATGGATGACTTTTACATACAATAAAACAGGAAATGGTTGATCTTTTAATGCAAAATGGTATAGGTATGAGATGTCTGTGGCTTGTTTGAAGTGACTGAACGATATAAATGTACTTGAAACCTTCCTAATGTTCTACTTGAACAATGTCTTTAATAACATCAAAGACTGTAAATATGAAACAGAAAAATATAAAGTTATCCAAACTCTTTAGGAAATGCAAAAGTAGAAATTTGAATAAAGTGGTTTTGCTTTATTTGATGAATAAACAAAGTACTGGCTTTTAGTTTACATTGAATTGTTTTAAAAGAAAAAGAATAAAGACCCTCACAGGCTTTAAAAAAGAAAAAAAGCTTTATGATTTTCAGGAATGTTATATTTGGTTTTTGCTATCGATTGTTTTGTTTTTTTCAAGATGGTGTCTTCATCTGATCTTGTAAGCTTCAACACATTATGTGACTTAATTACATCTGAAGGAATATTGTCCTGCACTCTCATGTGGAATCGTAACCAGACAAAAATGGTTGCTCATGTGATGTGTTATAGATGTTGGCACCAAATGTATCTTTGCAATTCAAAATCAAATGACAAAATGTATGTAAATCTTTATCAATATCTTTAAATTTATCTAAATAACTAAGTAGTTTATATCTTTATTTGAGGTAATTCTATTTTTAATATATAATTCTTTAATTTTGCTGTATCAGTAAGTTTGAATATCAAACAATTGAACCATGTATCCTACATGTAGTCTGTATCTAATAAGCCTCAAATGATATTATGTGACTAAATCAAATTAAACACAAGTATAGTGTAAAGAGAAAAAATCCAATAATTAAGCTCATAAAAATTTATGAGAAATATTAGGAAGCATATCTATCAGTGATCTGGTGATTAAGGGGAATTTCCTTTCGAAGTTCCTGCTCTAAATTTCTTGAGGTAGTTGAGGATTTCATTTTGTTCTTTGTTTATCATGTGTGATATCTGAAACCAACTGGAGCCACTGAACCCAAAAACACATTTGGATTACCTTGCCTTGAAAACACAGTTGGCCTACTTAAAGCACTATAAAGTGTTAAAATGAAGTACAACCTATCACCCATGACTTTTGATTTTTTTCAGCTGATTGGGTTTGTTTATGGTAGATATTATTACCTTCCAAACAAATTTGGCTTAAGTATGCCTACTTTTGCTGTTATGGCCATTTGTTGAATTAAATTCAGGATCCCGAATTTTTAATTCAACATGTATTACTATAGGAATGCACACAGATGCTTTTTATCTATTTTTTGTGGCAAAACAAGTGTTTGACAAAACAGTGAAAACACACTTGAAAACATTTTTAGATATAACCATATCCCTTCATTTAAGGCTGTTTTTGATCAAAATCTTATAGTATTGTTTTAGAGTATGACTAAAATATATGTAATTTGATAAATGCTTTCAGAAGTTTTTACATTGGATTAAGGCTAATTTCAAATCATAACTGTTAATAAATTATTATACTGGAAAAGGTAAATTTTAGGTCCAGTTAGAAGTAGTTGCTCATAGACAACTTGGACATGCTTATACCAAATTGCATAATCTTAGCAACAAAATTGACATAAAATGCATTTTCAAACTTCCATAATCACATCCTACAGCAGATATTGCCTACCAACATAGCAATGCAAAATTCTCACTAACATGATAAAAACTTATCCTCAAGAAATAGATGAGATCTTCAATCATATTTCCTGTTGATATCCAAAGCAAAATGAGCAACATTATTTCTAAACATTTTGTAGCTGGCCAAAGGCACAGAACATATTCATAATTGTCTGAGCTGCAATTATTAAATGAGTATGAAGTCGCCAAACAAACAATATAAGACAAGGCACAAAATATATCCATAATTGCCTCTATTCTAAAATATGTGATTTGCAATCTCAAAATGAGCAGAAGGTCTCCAAACCCACAGTTTGCGATAAAGGCAGGTCTGAATTCTTCAAAGCACTTTGAAGTGATACCATAAAATCTTACGTACCGACTGCCCCAAATTTTCTTCATTGAAAAAATATGCAAACAAATCATCTTAGTAACTCATGATTCTTTTTTCAAACCAAAATCTATTTTTGGACCGAATCTTATAATATTACATCAAGATGGTATATAAAGTAATAGAAATTTATTTTTGAACAAAATCTTATAATAATATTACTTCAAGATGGTATATAACGTGCACATGTAGCTCTTGGTCTTGAATTACAATGTTTCGGCAACATTTCCTTTGTTTTTGATTCTTATGCAAGGAGTCAACATTAAGAATTCAGATTTTGTCGATATGTATCATCCATCGATAGACAGTCTTTACAGATGCAAATGCATATTAAAGACTAGACTAGCATGTGCAAAAGACTGCATATGTCAATGGACATTGTGCAATGTATCTATCAACAAATTCTGTAGGCACTATTAGACTGCAATCTCTCTATGTAAACTTGCGACTTCATTCACATTTTGTAGTAGCTGCTCACATCCACAGTTTTTATTGGGTTTTGCTAAAAGTAGGGTACCTTTTGAAAACATTCCCTTCTGGTTGCTAGTGCTAAGGCAGTGTTGAATCCTGATTACTGTGTCTAATAAACAATATTTGTTTTGTTCTTGGCTGCATTTTGAGGCAACAATCATCTATAATTGGCAATAGATTATGAAATTTTTGGAATTGAAAAAATACATTCTTTTCTAAGGAAATAGGTTAAAATATGTATGACTGAAAAGTGATTAAAGTAAGTGTGATGGAGTCCCTTGGTATTTATTTTCTATTGCAATATGAATTTTTCCTGTTTTGTTGTGTCCTTGTCTTATCCCTGTGTCCTTGTTTTTATCCTGTCTTCATCTCATCTTGTCTTGTCACCCAGAGTCGTAACTTGTCAAAATTATATCCTTTGACATTACATTTCAAGGTGGGGTCTGTTTAAAGCTCTCCTGAGCTTATTGGTCTTTCCGTTATTTTTTACCTATTTACAGACCTATTTACTATCCATTGATTCTCATCTGATATCATGTCATAATCTTCAATTTTATAACTTTATAGATCATATTGTAAAATCTATCATTATTGTATTTTCTAGTACTTAAACTAATCAAGATCTTCAAAGCACATACGTAGGTAAGATCTTGGTGTTAAAATTAGTAATGATCTTAAATGGGATACTCACGTTAGTGACATTGTTAGACGTGCATCTGGCCGTTTGTTTATGCTAAGCATTTTGAAGCGTCATGGACTTCCTGTTAATGATCTTGTTACCATTTTTACAGGTTTTATTCGCCCTCTTCTGGAGTATGCAGTGCCAGCATGGCACTCAGGCCTTACAGCATCTTGCTTTAGAACGTATCCAGAGGAGGGCGTGTAAAATCATTCTTGGTTATAATTACAAGGACTACCAAGATGCACTCAATGCATGCAAGCTCCAGGATCTTAGACAACGTCGTGATCAAATATGTCTTAAGTTTGCTAGATCTATGTACACATCAAATGACTTTAGAAATTGGTTGCCAAAATTACGCAGTGAACAGATCAAAATTCCTCTCCGCAATGGACATAAAATGACTCTTCTTTGGGTTCGTACCCAGCGTTATGAACAGAGTCCCATCCCATTCATGGTTAAGCTTTAGAACAAAGACTGTGCCAAGAAATATGTTTCTGGTTGATTGCTGATTTATCCTTTTGATACTAGTATTTAATAAATTGCTTTAGTTTGTTGCCTTTAATTTTTTTTATGTGTATTTTGTAAATATTGTGTAATTTAGCTTATGCTGCAATGCAATATGAATAAACCTTGAATTGAATTGAATAGTATTATCAAATGTATCTGAAAATTTTTTTTGTATAAAATCAAAATGTATAAACTATTTTGAGAAATGTTGTACAATTGTGTTTTGAGAAACATGAAAATAAATTGAAATAAATTGAAAATTAAAATTGAATTGAACTGAATCTCCATGTCTTTCTCTTTTCAATACAACAGTATATTTATTTAAACAAATGAACAAAAATTAGATATTTGATTTCAGATTTAAAATTTGTGGTAAAAAATAACATTTAACCCTCATCTAACCAAGCCATTTTTTGTAACACGTCTAACCAGCATTTTTTGAACGGAACCCCCTATGAACTTGGTTTTGCTATCAATAGTTAGGTATGGTCCTCCTCTATCCAACGACACCAAGATCACAAAAATCGGCTAAGGCGTTACGTAATTATGACGTCATAATGGTCGAAAATCTGAAAAATCAAAATTTTGGCAAAATTGGCCACCAAAATCAAAATTTTTCTAAATACCGGGAGTTCATTGGGGTTTTTGCATATAATTGAGGGAAATAGCAATTCTAACATACCCTGTAAAATGGCGATTTAAAATGATCAAAAATGTTGCCGGGTTGCAACAACCCCCCTAAACCCCAACTTTGACAGCCTACCCTAACCCCACCTTAGGTGGTACCCCCTAATTTTTCATCAAAATGACCGCAAAGGATGTAAAAGAGATTACCCAAAAGCCCGGAGTCGGTTTCTTTTGCATTTTTATGCTGCGGGGAAAAAACCTTAGGAGGGGGTTGCAACAACCCCCTCCCCCCTGGTTAGACGAGAGTTAAAGAATATTTTTACTTTTTCCAATCAATTTGTTCTGGGTCATGATGCATTATATTTGAAGCATTCTTTTCTAAGTATTTACCCATTGATCATCATTGCTAATTGATGTTTTACAAAATGATGTAACATGATACTCAAAAATTATTCTGAAAATAAACAATTGTTGTGTTTTTTATATATTTTGTGTTTAATGTTGTCTGTATAATCTAATAATAGCATTAAGTGTGAATATGATATTTTAATAAGAAACAATGATGACATTTGAAACATTTTTCAAGATCTTTTGAGATTTCATATTTGATGAGAAAATAAATCACCATCTTTCAAGGAGCTTCCTATCTATGATTCTGCAAACAGCAAATGTATATACCAAGATAAGTGTGTAGACGTGTAAAAATGAATAACTTTATGTTGTTTTTAAAGAAAGTTTATTGCTATTGTTTCAAAGAGCATAAGAAATTATTGAGTAAGTTTTTGTAAGTGTATGACAAAATGCTACTTCTGCACAAGAAAAATTAAATTTGAAGATAATGAGGTAATTTCTTGAAGAAATGTATAGTATATGTGATGTTTTCTTTTACTTTCAATATATTTGTTGAAGAAATTGCTTGTTTATTTATATGGCCAATGAGGTATTGCAGTATTGAAAAGCCAAAAATAAAATAAGGCAAATAAGTTTATCCTTTCACTCTGACACAAGGACAGTCCAAGACTTCAGTGCCAATTTTTAAAAAGGTTTTGCTCAGACTCGTGACATCAAACATGTGCAGGACACTGCTGGGCATGCAAGAAATATGCCTTACAATATAACTACCAAGCAACTTCAAACAGGTATTCAATTTGAACAGCTGCACTTGAGTAAAGTCTCTTGAGATTCTCTACCCCAAAGACTACATAGGACCGTTTCACTGCTATTATGACAAATACGAATCTATTGTGCTGGAAATTTTCTGCTAGAAGCATAAAATTACTGTGTCTGTATTGACCACAATTTACTTAGTATAAATCCTAATAGTTATTTAATTAAGCAAAAGTAAACTACCATTTTTAGTTGTAATTTTTTTAAATGTATGTTTATTCAAAGAAGCATTTACAGAAAGAACATGAAAGTTTTTTCCCTTGACATTGACAAATAAACTATATGAAGTAATTTACGACTATGGTAGTCTTAGTACGAAGAGTCTAGTACAAAATACGGGCAGCGAGCTATGCGAGCATCAAGAGCCTTGAAAGTTGCAATTTTTAATTGTATGCCACAAATATTAATGCAACTCAAATGTTGGCAGTGTCAGGATGATTCAGTGATAATCAGACAATATTAACATGTGTCCTCTACTGTAAGCTTATTGTAACATTTAACTTTTAGATAAGGTAGCATGAATTTTGTTGCAAATGATACTTATACACTGGGCTATCTTCAGCAGTAGTGAAAATGAAAACATTACTTTCAAAATGTTTAACTCATTTCAAATCATGATTTTTCAACAAATGCTGTCAATATCATAGAGAATTGTCCTTTAATTTGTTTGCCATAAGAAATAGAGATTATCAATTCTTTTCCAAATTAAGTTGAATTTCTGTTCTAGATATGACGTACACAAGTTTGTGAGATGTCTGTCCTTATGATCATTTCATCCAACTTCACTTTACTTTGCTGACATAAATGGCTGATTGTTTTGAAAGCAGAGATTATTATGATATGTCTCCAACTTCTAACTTCATTTGCATGTGCATGCCCTACTTAAAGTTGTAAATAAGTATAAACCTTAATGATTTGAATAAACAATATATCACATAATACAAATATTACTTACCTAAGTAAATCCAATCCCAGGTCACATGTAAGATGCAGAAAATGTAAAGGAAGAAACAATATATGGTTAATATCATTAAATGCAACTCAACAATTTGTAAATGCACACTATATGTATGTTGAAAAATGATCAAAATATAATTGTATTTTAATCAATCAAGAAATCACTAGAAATAGTGAAAAAAAGTGAGTGGTGTTAGTATTCAGGGACTTCCATTTGAAATTTCCAGGGGCTCTATCAGAAGCTCTCCTGAGGTTCTTTAGGGGAGCAATTAGGAGAGCTATCTGGAACTTTAGATATTAATACCATCATGCAAGGCGCTCTATATTATTGAGCTCCCATAAAGCATTTGAGGGGAGCAGGATGGCTCAATAGAGCTCACTCAAACGAAAGTCCCTGAGTACTACCATCCTAACACTTTGAATTGTGACATGTAAGTTGGGCATGAAACTTTGATGTTATCTACTCCTGATGACAAAGTAAGCATGTGTTTGATTTGGGATTGAGCTTTATTTCACAAGCATTCAATATATCTTGATCCTGACAATTGACTTTATTTGACAAGCTGAAGGTTGAGGAACTTGTCTCTATCCTTGGCATTTCCTCTGAACTAAGATGCTACTTGTGTATAATTGATTTGCACTGGCCTGCACTGAGTTGAACTGAACCACAAAGACATAATGTAGCATTTCACAATCACAATTGACAATCTGCTAGAGTCTCATCTAATGCAGACTTAATATATTAAATGTGTGGGGAATTTGTAAAAGTCTCATGTGCAATGAAGCCGCATGAATGAAGGCAATGTTTCTAATAAATATTTTAGCAAATTCAAACAGGTGTTTTGTTAAATAATGCTTATTTCAAGGGTATTGATATATTTCTGCTAATGGCAATTGGATGATAAATATTGCATGAGAAATCCACCAAGTGATGTTCATCTATTCTGATAGAGTTGGCTCTAATATCCCAATTACCTTACAGTTGACTATAATACAAGCAGACACATAAGCTCCTCAGGGTTTGAATAGCCTATCTGATCAGAATCTCAATGACATTTTCTAAGACACGAGCAAGCGGGCGAGCAAGCTGCTAATTGATTTGAGCCTTTCTATACCAAGTCATCAACTACAAATTATAACCATTTTCACATTGTATTTGTTGCAAATAATACTTGATGTAGAAAATTAACTATTATTGTTCTGTAAGCTGTAGCTGTGATGTTACCCCCCCCCCCCCCAGCAACGCAATATACTTGGAACAGTTATCTACCCCTGATAGGACAGAATGCATGGTAAAGTGTGCTGCTATCTACCCCTAAAAAAAAAGTTTGCATCGTACGGTGTATGTTACTATCTACCCCTGATAAAACTTTTAACATGCCCATAAATACCCATTTTGGCAATATGTTGATATAAAAATGTTTTAAATATAATCTTATCTTATTTTTCATCCAGACCCTTTTTTCAATATTTTTTGCCATTATTGCAAAATAATGTTTTGGCCCATGCAATGCCCATCTTCAACTGCTCATAAATATAACAGGATGTTGTGTATCACATACAAGTCTATACATCACAACTTGACTGCCAAGTAGTCATTTTATTTCTTCATTTTATCCTTGCATCATTGACAAATTGTGCTCTTCAATATCTTTTGAAAGTCATCACAATGATCTCTTTTGAAAGTCATCACAATGATCATGAGGCAATGAAAATATTCATAAAAAGGAGAGGAAATTGGGATGTGACAGACTCAATCAAGTCACAAATGTAGACTTGGGTAGATTGTATCAGCTACAAAGACACATTTCTTGTCTATTTTCATATAACAATCAAGTTGGGATTCATTCTCGCACAAATTATTTGATCATAATTTGTTACCAGAGGCATTTGACTTACATTTTCATTTTAAAAAGTTAAAGGTTTTAGCCACAATTTCACATGGATATGAGAACTCAAAAAACTTCTTTGAATCAAGAAAAAACATGATAAGATTAATAAAAACAAGCAAAGTTTTATTGTTTTCTAAAAAAATATGATTTTCCGCCAAATTCCTTAGTAACCGATCTATCAACAGTGTTTCTATTTTTATTTCAAATTCAGAAGTTTCTGCCATTGCCCGCACACTGACCTTATAAGTTATTAATTTTTATAGAAAAAAATGATGTTTTTCTCTTTAAACATTTCCTGTAGAATGTTTAACAATACCCTTTCTTCATATCAGTCTGTAACAGTGTAACTTTATAGCTTGGCATGGAATGGATTAACAACATGGGGATAACAAACATGCTAAATGTCTAGATTTGTACAAAAGCAGTGTCACATTGGTCATCTATCTCATCAGTCAGTCTCTTGACACTAACCAGTGGCAATAAGAACATACAACTGTAAACAAGTTATCAGTCATAAAAACATTCATATCAACAGTTTGCTGATTCAAATTTGTTGATTCTTGTGAGAGCAAATGCTGATTTCATATTTATGTGACTGTAGATAGTAGGAGAAGGATCCTTTATAAAACATTCATGGAGATGGAAAGTTGCATTGGGTAGAATTTGCTGCTATATCAGTTCTGGAAAGGTCATAATTCATTTACGTAAATGAATTCATTTACTGTAAATGAATCCCTTTACTGTACAGTAAATGAATACACATTTGAATCATTTTTTGGAGCATCTATGAAAATAGAAGAACATTTCAAAGAATTTTCATATTAAATGGGACCTATTCTAAGCACTTAGTGATCAATTTTATTTTTTTTTGACAGATATAATTTGTTTAACAGGACCCATTCAACGGGAGAATTCTTTTAAATGTTCTCTGATTTTTTAATAGATTACTTTAAAGGTCAGAGTAAAGAAATTCATTTACTGTATAGTATGGAAATTTCTTTGCGTAAAATCATTTATTTGCAGTAAAACAATAATAACTTTTCCCGAACTGATTTTGCACTTGTTGTGGCAGATCATGAATATTTGAAGGACCAGATTTAATTTTACAAGAATATTTTAAATATCTTGGGAGACTGAATTGATATAGAAAATAAAATCTATAATCTGACTCAATTTTAAAATAGTACAGAATAACACTTTCTTTCTTACCTAAAGCATATTTTACTCCAGTTAACTTCACAAAATTCTTCTCAAACATTTTATTTTTAGTTTGCAGAATTTGATATGGATTTGTTGCAATCCACCTGCAAATCAGGTGTCTGGAATTGACAGAAACAAAGGTGACATTGGTCAAAATAGACTTGTCAACAAGTCATTGAGGTGTCTTGAGGAACAGCCTGGAACAGGAGACTAATTGGATTTGTATTATACACGAGGGGCACAAAGCAAGCTTGATTATAAACTAGACAAAAATATGACAGAAACATTTGAATAAAACTTATTTTTCAAACTTTTTGACAGGTGCCTTTGGCTAAAAAGGTACCAATTTAAGACATGTTTTTTCTTAATCTTGTAAAGTGAATTATTGTTGTTCCTTTTGCTTTTGAGATAAATCTTTGTGTAACATATGTGTAATTTTAACAGATTTTGAAAATTTATTGCTGGCGCTTAAATTGCCTAGTACCGTATTCTGCAACCCACCAATGCTTACTGTTGATACATGCCTGAAACAATATCAAGGAAAAAAGTTATTACCTTTTCAATATACAAATTAAAAACTGCATCTTGAATTAAATAGTAGTCACAATGCCTGGATTTAATTGAAGTTAAACATTTCAATAATTCATCATCACTTGCTTTTTTGACCTATGAATTTTTCCTTTTTAGCTGTAGCGGAAATTATAAGTATATGTTAAGTGTTTTTAAAATTAATTATTGCTTGTAAAGGGGGAAGGGATGCTTTGATAACTGGTGTAGGGATATATTTAGAGAGCTTGTGTAGTCTAGAGTAACAGTAGGTTGAACATTTTAAGCCCCAACGAGTTATGACCTTAAGCAAGCCAGTTAGTTGGTATTGTTTTAACGACCCGAGCATTATTTGAGTAATTGCTAGGAATATAGTCAAGGAGCGCTATCTAATGTATAAGGATACCAAGGACACTGTAAAGGCAGCTGACCATATTCCATTGGCACTGTAATAAATCTACAAGCGCTTTGACCGAATGTTCAATAGCAAAAAGCATTATATGATGCTATGATCACATAAACAAAAGGAAGGGAGCCGTGATGCTAAACATCGGTATGCAAATGCATTATAACCTCGCCGCAACGTTATGTGACCAGGGTATGAGTGGGACATTTACTATTATGATATATTTTCCCCATAGAAACCTCTGTTCAATCAGTTTTCTCATGTCTCCCCTCTCTCATTAATATGTATTTTTTAAGCCATCATTTTAAATACAAGTTTTCAATTCCAATTGCGCAGAAATAGACTATTGCATTTTCACTACCCTTTTCTACTGTATCAGGATTTCCTATTCACAAAACCCCATGATACTTCTGCTTCATTGATGATGTTTCTGTTTCATGCCATCTGCTGAACTTGCAAGAACTTGAGGGAGTCCCTGCGCATTCTGTTAAGGGTTGATTTCCTCAGCAATCCTAGTCAAGTCTTTCTTACTTAAAAGATAATTTTTTCTGCTAGTACAAGATGAATATGATTTAAGCTACAACTATTCAGTTCTTTCAAAATTAAATACTCTATAGAATACTAATGAAACTTTATTTTTCAGGTATGACGCTACATAAAACCAACAGAAAGTAGATATGTTTGTTGATCGATAAAGCTTCTTATAGATGAGTGAAATATCACTAAATGTGAGTAATAAACAACAAAATTAACTCACAAAATATATTTCTCTATCAAAATGAACCACAAATTCATACGCTAGTGAAAACCTTTAAAATTTCACAGTAATGACCAAAATGTATTTCTATGAACTGTCTTGCAAGTTTCTGTGTTGTTATATAAAGACTCCCAATAAAGAATTAACTCATCTCGAAAAAATTGCTCGTGTGGAAATATGGAAGTCGTAAACGTAATTTCAATACTTTGTGTACAAGCGCCGGAATTTCACCTTTTATATGACACCCTATTTCTGACAACTGACTGAGAAGCATTTAAGTTATGAACTTTTAAAACCCACGAGGTCAATTTTAAAAAGTTGCTAATTTCAGTTTTTGCACTGTACAAACCAGTAATGCAAGGCTAGGATCAATATGAGGTAAGTGAGTTTGTTCACTAAAGCGTGCTGTTTCTCAAAAGCAGCTTCAAGGGTCTCTAAGCATCATCCATAAACTCCCATTTATTGAGGGGGTGCAAGGGTTATTTTCCCCCATGTCATACGCTTTGCCTCCCCCCAAATTGTCCCTTGTTTTTTATCATTTGTATGTTTAATGTCTAAATTTTCATGCACTTCGCGTAAATTTCAAGATGTCATATCTTTTTTTAGTCAAAGTGGTATTTTTTCACGATTTTCAAGACATTTTAACAACTTAAACAGCTAAAAATATAAAAATTTGGCAGAATTTGTTGCGCGATACGCAAACAAAAACACCATACCCGATAATGTCCATCCGCACCATTTTTGCTCAATGACGAGGGGGAGCAAGGCTTATGACGGGGGGAAATTCCCCCATTCCCCTCCCTTTGGCGCTGTCACTGCAAGTTGATGGACAATGATTGGAGATCATGACGTATGCTTTAGTGCTTTAGAAAAAAACCGCGCAGTTCAGTGGTCAAACTCGCTTACCTCATATCGATCCATAGTCTTGTGTTACTGGTTTGTACCATGCGAAAAATGAAAATTGCAACTTTTTCAAATTGACCTTGAGGGTTTTAAAAGTTCATAACTTAAATGTCTCTCAGTCAATTGTCAGAAACAGGGTGTCAAATGAAAGCTGAAATTCCAGCGCTTGTACACAAAGTATTGAAATTACGTTTACAACTTCCATATTTCCGTACAAGCCATTTTTTCGAGATGAGGCGACACTTTTTTGGGAGTCTTCAGTTTGTCATATATTAGATTTTCACTATGAATTAGTCAATTTATAATTAAGTTTAATAATTTGTTAGTTGGTTTTTTTTTTAAGAAGTATTATCCAAATAAATTGGTCAATGATATTATAAGGTAATTTGTTAGTACAATTCTAAGGAAATTAGAAACAATGACTTATAGCAGGAATTCTTCAAATTCACAGAACTCCCAAGAGATGATTTCCTTATTCCTGTGTGTAATCCTACAAGCATATGAGATTGAGGTTTTAGCAACTAACACAGAATGACGGAAACTGCTTCAGTCTCTTCAAAGCTACTTCAGATGTTCTAACCCGGCAAGTTTCTTGCAGAGCTCGCAAATATTCCCCATCATTATCAGTCATGTGCATTTGCTTCTGGCGTTCAGTCTTGAAGGTGTGTAACACAAGAAGAATTCAGTTTAAGTATTGCACTGAACTTAGAAAATGGGGTATAAAGCTATGCTAGCCAAAAGTGGTTCCTGTTCTTTCCTTTTTGTGGAATTTTAACCAATGAGTCTGTTTCAATCTACAGTACCAGTGTAGGCCTAAGAAATATTTGCAATGCTTACTATCGCTGCTTTAAATTAGTACCAAGCTTTACTTATGGAAACGTATTTAGCTGAAGCAAAAAAATTGCTTTAGTTTATACATAAAGTACCAACTTATGACCATGTTACAGAGCAAACTTTTCCAAGATTATTTTTTAATTATCTGCTAGGTATGACATTATAGACATTAACAAAACTCACAAAATGCAAATTCTGGAATACAAGCTTAAAGAGCTTTTCAAAGCTCTTAAGACATATTCAAAAGTAGTTTCAATAAACAATGGATCATTACATATAGCATTACAATTGATTCAAATTTGCACACAGGCCGATCACAAAATTCCTGCTGAAAAATTGTCAATTACCTTGATATTGTAAAACAGGAAAAACATGCTCTTCAAAGATCTTGAGACAAATTGAGATTCCTGAAGAGTTTGGATAACATTATATTTCAATGTTTTCTACCACCAGCTTTCTGTAATATTCAAGATATTATTCAAGTAGTGCATTAGGAAGTCTTCCAAGTAAATTTAGATTACTAGGTCATTGTGAACAAGCTACTATGCATTAAAAGATCCATTCAATTTCCTTTTCTACGGCAGTTTGTGATTGATGCTATGCAAATTTAGAACATAAGTAAAGGCCATAACTATTGAAGATGTCTACAGTCATGACAGTAGCTTTCAAGGAAATTGGTTAAATTTTTCAAGTTTCTCTTATATATAATGTAATGTAGAATTGATGATGACAGTTGTATCTATTTAGGCTAATATATACAGAATACGTAAGCTTAGTTGTTGTTTTTTTTGAAAAAACAAATATGTTGAAACCTAATCCTAACAGAACTAAAACTCATTTTATAAAGTGTCATAGCAATGTGAAGTCCACTAACATGACAGGATTATATAAGGGGAATAATCGTTGGCCAATCAGTAGCTCAATGATGGTGTGTTATGGTGTAACACATGATTTTAGAAGAGTTCCCTAATAGGTACTACCCATTTGAAATTCAGTCAAGAGCATGTTTTGATTACCAAGATATAGTAAAATATTTAAAAAGAATTTACAATTTCCAGAACCAATCTGAAAAAAAAAATATATAACCATAAAAACTAGATCATGTTGTATGGTTTATGGATGATGGCACCAAATGGATATATGAAATTCTAAATATTTAAACCTAGTCTTGATGTTTTACAAGTTAATCATCTAGTTTTTCTTATTCTACAGTGAGTTATCCTAATTCCAAACTCATCATTGTCTAAATTGTGATGTATTAGTAGGAATGAATATCAAACAATATTGAATCATGATTCCTTGTCTGTATCTGAACATAACAAATGCGCCAATTCCCAAAAGAATAAAAAGCATCTCATCTTATAAGCTTCAATGCATATATTGTTACTAACCTATATCTAATATAAGTAACATATGCAGGAAAGAGAATGTATTAATTTAATTCATTGAAATTCATGAGGAGAAATATAAAGCAGTATACCCATCGGTGATCTTGTGATTTAGCAGCAGTATTTCCTGTTCTCAATTTCATCCAGTAGTTAAGGATTTTATTTTGTTCTTTGTTTATCATGTGTGATATCTGAAACCAACTGGAGCCACTCAACCTATAAACACATTTGGATTACCCTACATTATAGCAAACATTTTGCCTACTGAAAGCAAGTCTTAAAGGGATTAGCCAAGATTTCATGGCAAATTAAGAATTTATGGGAAACTTTAATTCTAAGCAATGCAGTGTATTGAAATAAAATGAATGGAAAATGAAACAAAAAGTGACTAAATCTTGAAACACATGGAAAAAATATCCTGTAATTTTATAAAAGACTCTGCCTTAATGCTCAATATACTTTCAAAGCATGCATCAGGAATCAAGTCTGAATTCTTTTAAGTGTAAATAGTAAACATATTTATATCCTTATTTGAAACAGTTTCTTTCTAAGATCATTATTATTACACTATTTCAGGTTAAGTTGAATTATCAAGAAGTCAAGTTTTAAAGTCTGTACTCTCAGTCACATCACTGAGTATTAATTGGAAATAGTTGAAGCAGATAAATGAATTTTCTGCTAATCAAAACACTACATCTAATAAATTCCTGGTCAGGAGTTGCAAGATTTTGTATTTAAAAATGAAATAAATGTGTAGTGGAAAGGGAAAAGGCAAATCATGTAGGGAATCAAAACGATAAGCAGAGAAAGGAGTAGTAAAGTTTAAGGGAAGTTTTTTAATCAAATTTTATGCTTAAACCTGAGTATGCTTATGAGCAATTTGTAAAATTAACTTAGATAAAGATACAAGCAAATCTAAATTGACATTAGATTCCATATTCGCATTCAAACAATCGCACCCTACAACAGATATTGCCTGTCAAAAAGTCAAACAAAGATCTCATTAACAAGGTATCCTTAAGAAATAGATGAAATCTTCAATCTTCCTGTTGATGATCCCAAACAAAATGAACAACCTCATTCCAAAGGCACAGAACATATCCTTAATTGCCTGTGTTTTGTGATATGCAAGTTGTTATCACAAATTGAGTATGAGGTTGCCAAATTCTAAGAATTAATTCAGATATGGATTTCTGAATTATTTCTGAACTCTTTTATAGCTGGCCAAAGGCACACTCTAAAGCTGCCTTTTGTGTTACAAACTAAGATAGCAGCGGGTCTTAATTCTCTAAAATGCAATTAGCTTTGACATGAAACTCTTTGCCTTTCCCAACAAATACCATATTTTTCAGTACCGGTAATATTCTTTCCTAGATTGTTTTATGGCAAGATAAATAGGCCATAATCTCTGTATGCAAGCTTGCGACTTAATGTGCATTTTGTTCTACCAACTCACACATGTATGTATTTTGCTAAAAGTAAAATACTTATGTATTGACCTTTCTTGATGCAAGTGGTGATGTAGTATAAAATTATGATTACTGTGCTTAGTGACAATATTGTTTTGTTCTTTGAGTGGATTTTGAGGCAACTATCATCTAGAATTGGTGATGGATTATGTTTATGAAATTGAAAAAGAATAATAATATTTTTTCTGAGGAAATAGGTTAAAATATGACTGAAAAGGAAATGAAGCAAATGAAATAGAATCAACATGGATGTTGGCGATAAATTCATGGTGATCAAAGACAGTATTGTATGTCGTCACTCACTGAAAGTGTTAATAAGCCAGTGTTTGTTTTATTTTGACTGCAATGCCATTTCTACTCATCTCATTAATGAATTGCAGGTTGCCCACCACTATATAACTGGATAGAAGTCACAAACTATTCCTATTTTGTTTTTCACATTAAAACATCAAAAAAAACAAAAAAAAACACCACTTTGCATTCAATAGATTGTAACTTTATGTATGTTAAGTTTAGACCAACAAAGTTGTATATTGCTGGAAAGCTTATTTTTCAAGGATTTTAATTTTTACTACAGGAGTAACTTATATAGGGTGGGTAAAATTTATACAGGGTGCAAAATAAAAAGACAAGTGCATCTTCGTCAACCAACTTGGCACAATGAGATTTTGTCAGAGAATAGTGTATCAAAATGAAACAAATATTGACTGAAGGGCGGATTGATAGCATTACCACATTTTTTACCAAAATTACTTAAAGCTAGTCAAAACAAATGCCCACTGTAAAGTTGTCCTGTTTCAATGCATATTTTGTACAGTTATGACTAGAAAAATTTACCCTCATAATTCATTGAAAAAACAATAAACTGAGATAAGATATTTAAAAAATAATAAAATCTGTATAAGCATACAATGTGTACCATACATGGTTAATTTAACTATATCAAAATATTATTAGAACATCTTTATTTTTACAAGACCAGTGTTTATAAATCCGCACTTTCTTCACCCACAAGATCCCATTGACACGTATCTAGCTCATGGTCCTCAATTTCAAAATGCATGACATAAATAAGAACAAATATATGTAAAGCATCAAATGCACACTTTTTCCTGGAAGTCATTTTTATGTTTACTACAACTAGTATATTTAATTAACAAATTAAAGAAAAATAATCAAATCTAGCATCAGATGGTGAATGGTTCAGATTTTGAAGCATGTCTCTACTTTTCACCATCAATTTGCTGCTCAGACATCTGGGTCATGATGCATATTTGCTCATTACTGTCTGAGTTTTTTAAAACTTTTTGTACTTATTGAAAGTATTTTAATGGTTTTCAAATGATGTAACATGACACATACTCTTGAATTGCTTTATTTAAATCAATTCACAGCCTGAATGTATTTAATTTTTCATATATATTTCATATGTTATATTTCTGCCGTCTACAAATACCAAGTGTAAATAATATGATATGATGTTGAACTAAAATAATAGTTGAAATAAAAGCTTTTGAGACAATACATTTGAAGAGAAAATGCATTACTGTCTTTTAGGAGCCTTCAACTGTGTGTTTTTGTTAAATATCAAACTTAAAATAAAAATACAAAGACAAGACAGTGTGAACAGAAGTATATCTGTATTGTCTAAAATACTAAGACAAGTGCATGGATTTGAAAAATTGAGCTTAGATATTGTCTGAAAATTTTACTAGTTGCTATTTTATCAACATTTGAGTGAAATTTCTTTTAGACATTACTTTAAGAATTACAATATCTTTAATTTAAATTAATAACCCCTTTTTACTCTCGTATATACAATGACAATCCAATTTTCAGTACATGTTTTATAGTAGACTGCTCAGTCTATAAAGAACTCGGCTGGACAGGGTAACCATTTTCCCAAAATTACTCAGCACTTTCAGTTTGAACAGCTGCACTTGAGTAAAGTCTCATGAGATTTCTACCTGCAAAGATTATGAAAGAAAGTTTCACTGCTATAAATATGAATTTATTGTGCTTGTTATTTACTGCTTTAACCCTAACGCTACCTAGTACTAAAAAGTACTATCGGATAAATTCAAGAAAAAGTCCAATAACGAAATAGACGGGAGATATATGTAGGTACCCGTGGCTTGGTATTGCTTGACTTTGGCTTGGGATGCGAGAGGTCCCGGGTTCGAGTATTGCATTCGAATGAGTAAAAATAACCATTTTTTATGTAGGAATTTCCAAGAAGACAGGATTTAAATGTCCCAGGGTTAGGGTTAAGTGCAAAATGTAAACCTACCATTTTATTTGTCATGTTTTTCGAATGATATATTTTTACGCATTTACCATATACATAATTTGATTAATAATTTTAAAAAATGATTTCTTATTTTGTGTTCCTGATAAAAAAAAATTGTTAAGTTTGAACAATGCATCAGATGGCAAATTGTTGAGGTATTGAAGAACATTTCTATTTTTTCCATCAATTTGTTGCCCCGACATCTGGGTCTTGATGCATCATATTTGCAAAGTATTTACCCCTTGATGCTAATTGATGGTTTCAAAAATAATAATGATGTAAAATGATACTTGAAAATTTTTCTGAGAAATAAATCAATTCTTAGCCTGAAAGAATCCACTTCTTTCATATATTTTATGTGTTATGTTGTCTGTAAACTTTCAGAATAGCATCAAGTGCTTACTTAAGTAATATAATATTTTTGTTTGATAAAAATGATTACAGTTTTAATGTGTTTTTTTCAAGTGTTGTATTATTATGTTCTCTTTCTATTTCACCCCCATTTTACCCACCAATTTCAAACATGAATTCAATACAAACAGCTGCAATGATTTAAAGTCTCATGAGTTTCTGCCTATTAGGATGAGATGGACAGTTTCACTTCTACAAGCATGATGAATAGGAATATATTGTGTTGGCTGTTTTCTGGTCCAAGCATTAAATGTCTGTGACTGTAGCTGTATTGACTCAATTTACTTAGTGAATTCCAATAGTTACTTAATTGAGCAATAGTATCATGTACTTTTTGGATGTATATACATTCTGAATGTATGTTTATGAAGTTCTAATACAAAGAACATGACAACTTTTGCCTTTGACATTGGAACATAAAACTGAATGGAATAATTCAAATTGAAATTTGGAAACTGCAATGGAAGCAATCTCAATCTTGGTTAAGTCACGATCAAACAAATAGAACTTGGAATTACGTGATGTGTTAATATGTCCCCGCCAAATGAGGCCAAAGTTTACCCCATTTGAACCCCTGTGATTCCCATCAGTTTATGATGTGGTTGTTTTCCGCTACACTGTCTACGATAGCTGATTTATGCTCCTTTTTCCCAGATGATAAGCTGTTATATGAAATTATCATTTAGATGCTGTTATATCATAGTCATGTTTGTTACATTTTAACAAGTTTTCATTTGCTGGCCTGTTTTGTTTGAATTGAGCAACATATATGGCATATTAAAACAGCAAAAGATGTGGATGTCACAAATAATGATTACTTACCTTAGTAAATCCAATCACAGGTCACAAGAGTGGAAGAAAGCAGGAAATAAAAAAGAAGAAAAGCAAATGGTTAATACAGGGATGGTTATGGCTTTTTGTAATTTTCCCTGAATTTCCCTGAAAATGTGAATTTCCCAATACTTTTGTACAGTGAAGATCCAAGCATTTTTGCCTGAATAAAAGCTGAAGATAATCATATGAGCCTGTTAATATGAAATGTATCTAATTAATGAAATATGAGTTTATGTTGCTAAGATTATAAAAGAGTAATTGCATTTCACCCAAACAAGAAATCATTAGAAATTGGTAAAACAACAACAAAAACAAATTGGACAACAAAATTAATATTGTGTTACAACGCACAATTTATTTATTTTGTTGAATATTCCAATGCACGATTTATTTATTTTGTTGAATATTATAAAGTCGAATGTTTTCTACGATATATAACATATAAATTCATGGTAAGTGAAAAGAAAGCACTCAACTCCCTTTGGAAGTTATATCACATTTACACATCAGCAAGATTTAGTGTAGTCAAGTCCCTGGGTATGTTGGTGTTGTTATAAGTATTATCACTGATCTTGTATTTTTGTCATAGACTACAACCTTTTTTAAAAGTTCCCCGATGCCTGGAAGTTGAAGACACTTACAGTTTAAACTCTGTATCATAAAACTCTGAAAATAAGTATGTTTTTACTTAAATTCAGGACAACTAAACTGAAATCACACAGATGCAAAATTTAACCGAAATTATTGTCTAGTACTAAGGCTTCCTATAAGTGATATACAATTATAAAGGCAGATTTCATGTCTGCTTATTCAACTTGTTGATTTTCTAAATGGCTAAAACAGTATCATGTTATAAAAAACCATGGTTCATAACTTTGTGTAAATTTCACTTCTGCAAGGAATTGATTTCTACAGATTATGCAAGGTGTAACAGTTTAAACAGTTTACTCAACCTAATACCTAAAATACAAAATATATATATATTTTTAATATTTAATTTATCCTTTAATGTTTGACCCTCCAGTCTGGTCCATACCTGAATAAAGCGGCACTTTATTATTGGGCCTCAAAGTTCTTTCAAATTCAATCCAAATTGTGATACCCGTATCAGAATAAGGATATGGAGGGGTATCCGAATTCTGATATGCCTGTCGTGGCGCAGGAAACAAAATCGATAGCACAAGTTGGCAAGTACATGTAGAACATCTTTCTTGCATTTATGATAAATCTATCTGTGGAGATGTCATTTCCATCTGTGCAATTCCAGCGGGACAGCTTCGAAACATGTCCTGATTGCTCCTTATCACAGAAGGCAAAATAATTTGGCCAAAACTTTCTTAGAATGTAGATGACAAATGATGACAATGTTATTGACTTTTATACATACCGGTATGGTGCGCAGCGAAGCTGAATATGAATTTCAGCTGATATCTCGTTTCAGCTGTTTTTAATCCAAATTCGGATACGGGTATCAGAATTTTGATACGGAGTATCCCAATTCAAATACATATCCGAATTATTACTTCTGCCAAACTGATGTACCAATATGCATTCTTTGGTCAACTCACATTTTGTGGGCATGTTTATTCTACTGAGAGTTATAATATGCCTCAGAGTTCAATTAATCTTTCAACCACATTACAAATAGATGCAGGTTAATTCTGACAGATTTTTGCCATATCGTTTTATCATTCATATCATGAGAAGTATGTAAGTAGTACCATCCTTTGTTGTACTTTTCTTTCAATTGCAACATGTGAGTTGTGCATATGAAATCTTCTTTTGGCAATATTAAATCTTTCTCACTTGTAATTTCATACGATATGTCAAAATCCCATGAGAATGCCACGTTTTCTTGCATGAAATCTTGTGTTATTATATTAATATCAAAGCTAAAGGAAAATCATCTATATTTCTAATCAAAATTTAAGACAAGCTTTAAAAGATATTGACAGTAATAGAACCATTAATTTTCATTCATCTTTAAATCAGTCAAAGCTAAACATCACAAACACGCACAGTTGACAAACAATTTATTTCAATTTTTCTGAAATTAGTACTCTTGTAAATTAAAAGATTTAGATAAGACAAAGTATATAAAAAAATATTAAATATTTGATGTTATAAGGTATAATTTTCATAATTTTTTTTTGTTGGCTTAATCTTAGAGATTGATTTTTCAATTTGGATAAAGAAGGCAGCCTCATGGGTAAAATCAATGTCAAAACTCTTACTAGTGGTTTTGGCTCAGGAATTAAGTCTTTATTTGTTTCAAGACAAAACAAATATAAATGGCATAAGTTACCTTCTCTTGCTATTGTCAAATTGGTATATTTCTTGTGACATTTTTAATAATGTAAAGCAACTCCCAACTCCTTGTTTCTATTTTTGCATTAACCTGCATGATTTTTTCTATATTATTATATCTCCTGTAGCTTAAGCATTCTGCTAGAAATCTATAAAAGACCAATATTTATGAAATTTCTTATCATACTCAATACGCACATACCAGTTTGTACAAATAGATTGTCTGTTATGAACCTTACATGCATTGAGATAGGTCACATTAATTTCTGCCTTAGAATAAATATGCATACATATCAGAAAATATAGATGTCAGTTAAACACAATTAAAATGAAAATAAAGAGCTCTCATGCACATTTTCTTGCCAGACAAGCAGTGCTTAATTTCTCCTTCTGCTTAAAGTAGGACATGTCAAGCGGAAATAAGTCGAAAGTTGCCAATGGAAATCTAGCAATGGCCTCTAAAATGAAATGGATAGTGAGGTCATTTTACATTTCTTGATGTAAAACACATTCATTCATTTACGTTTCACTATACCTTACATTTTGAAAGTCAATTTGGAACTTTTGATCATCTGTAGGTGAACATACAAGAATTTTGTCTTTGTCTATAATCAACATCAATATCAACATAGATAACAAAATGTCAGTTTCATGGCTCATTAGCACTGACATCATACACATGAAGTTGGTAGTTCATGGAGTAGGTGGATAGCTAAAGATATGAAAATAGCCTGAGTCCAATTACGTTTG
>JXSR01S031524.1:74897-86597 GCA_000969725.1 Ophiothrix spiculata
TGGAAAGCTGGAGATACAAGGTTTTGAACGAATAGCGACGAATTATGTGACCCGCCATATTAATAGGGACCTGAAGGTCAGCATAGTAAATTATGTGATACGGGCCATTGAAGCTGAACATAATAAAAAACATGTCCAAGGTTGAATATGTAAGTTCATCAGAAACGTTATCTTTGAAGTGTATGCTTATCATACTTTTTAGGTTCCAACATCCAAAACATAGGAAAAATGTGTTAAAAACCACAATAAAAAAATCCTCTCTTATCTATTTTTCTTAGATAAGAAAGATTTTTTTTTTCTCAGTACAAAAACCCTTATACTTGATTTTCTCAGAACTAGAGTTTTCCGAATCAACCCAATGCCTTTGCAACTTTGCAACCCTTAAGTTACCTCAATATGGCTGGTCACATATAATGAGCATTAAATTGCTGGCAAAGTAGTGCCCGCCCAGTGACCAAGCCAAGTAACTTGTTATTACTAACAATTGGATCAGGGTGCCAGATTTTGGATGCCACAGTTGATTTCAACATGATGCATTTTTTATAAAAGAAATAAGGATACTTAATATTGAAGAATAAGTACTTATTTTGCAATTACTAATAATCAATTATTTTAAGCAAGAACAATGAATATCATCGAGAAAAAATTGTCTGGCATCTTTAATATTTTTCTGGCCTCAATTTGTTATTGATGTACATCTTAAAGCCTATGTCCAGACAGGTTTGTTTACATAATATTATGGACAGTAATAGGTGAACAAAATCAATGTGGCATGAGCTTGAATGTAGTGGTCATTTTTCAAAACCATGAAATCTAAGTAATGTATATGACTGTCACAAAGATTTTCTTTAGCCACTATTTCAAAAGATTGCATGTTACAGTGTGAATGAAGCAATGTTATAATAAGGTTCATTCACTTTTGGGGATCCCCCTAGGGAAATGTCAGATGTAACAACAATCTGCTAATTGAAATCCAAGCTTATGGTGACCAGTTGAACACATGGAAACAAATAAATTATGACAAGTGGTTACTTAATGCAGTCAGTATTTTTATTATATAAGTACTTATATAAAAAAAATGTGTTTATAAATTCAAATTTCTTTGGGGGCATTTTAGCCAAATTCATTAAGATTGGTCAAACATTCTTTTTCCAAGAACCAAATGCAAATAATTCACAAAAATATTCTTGACTTTTACGCTTTGTTTCAAATATGAGTACGTAACGTGCTTGTAATGAGCTTGTAATAATGATCTTACGTTTTTTCATAAGGGCGCACAACACTAAATAATTAGCACTCGCAATCCCGCATTTCTAAAATCGGCAAAATTGACTGCCCTTCTAAAAACAAGAGTTCAAAACGTATAGAAGGGCAATATATTTGGTAAATATTTTGTTCTAATTATAAAGTTAGGTTTATTTAAAGATGATCTGATGCCATTTTTGATCTCCAGATTAATTTAGTAAAATTTAAAGGGTTTTCCTTAATTTGCGCTTGATTCTGGAAATACAAAATTCGGCTGTCGGTGATAGGGGGCGTTATACTTCAGCGTCCAGTTTCTCGAAAATTTTGCCTTGAAGGTGTACTTTTATCATCATTTTGTGTTAGAAGAGATCATAATCATCTGAGAAAAGGCAGTGTTGAAGCAACCAGTTGCTTTATTATTGAGTTCTCGGGTGTTTTTAGGAAGCCATTTTGTACAGTAAGTCAATGGGAAGCCCTATTGTGGTGTGACGCCATAAGGGTGCTCCCTTATGAAAAAACGACTACATTGATATGTAGTTATTTTATCCATGCAAAGTTAAGAGTGGTTCTCTTCAGTAGACAGCAATAACCTTACCACTGTTCAAGTTCCATTGTCTAATCAAAATAAAATCAAAATTCAGATCACTTTTATTTATTTTTTTGTAAAAAAAAGACAAAAATGGTTTTGACACTAGTATTGCTTTCCATTTGATGTTTGCTTCAATTTGTTGCAGAATATTTACAATTTGTAAGGTGCTGGAGCACAAATAGGCAGGCCGCAACTTTGTGCGTTTGGCTGCAATCTGGCCACAGTCCTAATTTTCCAAGATGGTGACCGTAGGCTTGATTATGCACCTCTAAATAATTTCAAAACATGTAATTAATATTTTACAATAATCTTGAGGTGAACTATCAAACCTAAGGTCGCCATTTTGGAAAATTAAGGCTGTGGCCAGGTTATCTTTTAAATAATTTCAATACATGTAATTGTTATTTTACAATAATCTTGAGGTGAACTATCAAACCTAAGGTCGCCATTTTGGAAAATTAAGGCCGTGGCCTGGTTGCGGCCGGCCACACAAAGTTGTGGCCTTATTGTGCTCCAAGTCAATAATCAATTGCAGTATACCACAATGTCTGGACTTCAACAGAGAGAAAAATCACTAATCTTAATCCAATTCCAAGAAATATTTTTTCCTCTGATCAGGAAACTATAGAAGTCCTTCCACACTAAGTCAAAGTTTTAGCGCACATATATGAATTTGGAAGTAATAAAAATAAAGGATGATGATGATTAATTTTCATTCAAATTTTCCTTATATAGCAATATTATGTAAAGATGAATCTTTATATATGTTAGACTTCACTATGCTTAAGGTATCAGGGGGCAAATTTACAAGTCATATTTCCCCAGGGCAATCAAATATTAATAAATTCGTACAGTACACACACATTTTAGAAGTAATCTCAGCCCACTTTAGGTTCACCTTTTATGAATTTATAGATATACCATTTATATGCTGTACTGACAATTTAAAAATCAAATACAAAAACAAACAACTGACAAATATAGAAACACAAATATCTTCTCCCATCTTGCACTTCCTTACAGCAAATCTGACGACATTTACCATTTAAAAATGTTATGCTTAGCTGAGACTTAATAAATACACTCATCTTGTAACAAGCAGATTGTCTGTTAAATATAAGATATATGAAGTAAGATCTGAACAAAATGGATGCTATTTCAGTTATTTAGGTTAATACATACAGTGATTGAAAGATTTTGAAATTAAATTCAAATCCAATTTTCCAATCAATTTCTTCAGGTAGTGCAATTTAAAGTTCAAAGTTTGCATTAACCTAATATTACGGTTTGCAGACAATTTAACCCATTTTTTCATATTGTGTTTGAACATTTTCTTGGCATTGATATTGGCTAAAATGACAGGATCTTTCGTGAATACATAATGCAATTATGTTACAAACTTAAAACCAACATAGTTAGGCAAATTCCTTATAGAGCCTCCAAGATTTCTATTTAATTTGAAAAGAAACAGTACAGAATTGTATGGTTTCTTGGATTTAATTAATATGACAGTTCAAAACAGAGTTTATTTATGTTCATGGTAGTATTGTCTCAACAAATGTCTACATACAATGACATAAGATATAGACAGTGATCAAATTGAATTAAGAATGTGCCACTTTGTTCTACTTACATATATTTTAGGGATAACTCTTATTGAGTCAGGGCCAGTCTCGCTTAAACCTGATTTCCCATGGATTGCTGGCATGAACTTGATAAGATCTGTAGCTCTGATTATAATTGCTCCCATGATTCCAATCTTTAGTCATTGTAGTAGTTGATTTTACAATAGCTGGATGAATCAAAACCTTCATAAACGTATTTTTAAATGAAACTTTGTTATAGAACCAGTGAGCAGAGACAGCCGATAAATTGTTTTAAAAGATAAGATTGTCATAGTTTTCTTTTTTCGGCTCTGGATCACACTACTGTTTCAAAATCCTGGAACCAACCTTACCATTGAAATTGGTTAACAATCCTTCGTTTACAACATCAGAATTAATTTCCATATCCTCTTTGTAAGCTTATATAAATTACGACTTCGGAATATATATATCCTTCATTTACAACATCTTTATTGCAAATTTTACATTGTTTTCATCTAGAATGAGGTTTTCCACAAGCTCAGTGCAATTCTTCTTCATGTATTTTAGTTGGTAAAACATGTGAAGTTGAACTTTGTAGTACAGAATCTTGCTCATGAGGTGAAAATGTGTGTTCTGCCTGCAAAGGATATAATGATATGAATGTCTTGTGTACAAAGGTGTACGATTCCTGCAGGTATCATAAGATAAACAAGAAATATGACGTCTAATGGTTGAATTGATGTCATTGAGTGTTTAAGTGGTAATGTGAGATGAGCTGTCTAATCATCACATCATTAGGAGGATTACTCAGTCAATGGTGCTAAGAAAATCACATCACTTTTCCAACATATGAAATGAAAAATGCATTTTGACAAACATTAGTTCTTGTCAATGGTTCACATTTTGTGACATGAAGTCATATTTTTATGTGTACTCTAGGAACCTATTATCATAATATTTTTTGTGTCAGATTGGCATGGCCTTAATGATTAAAGGCACGTTCCAAAACTTCGAAATTTTTTTGCTTAATTTGTAATTTTTTCAAGCAATCTTTTCCTAATACATAGAACAGTTCTATTTTGAATAATAGAAAAAAGTTTCTTATTATATTAATTAAATTGTCTGGGTACCCTTTAAACCCTAATTTGACTGTGAAATATTCTTAAACTACAAATTTTGACCCATTAGTTTTAGTTGCCTGCTGGTATGGTCATTGCTGCTGCTGTAAACTCAGAACACCAAAGTTTATGAAAGGTTTCTAAGCTGGTCAAATTTGGAAGAAAAATAATACCTTTGCATCAATTTAGTGTGATATTCTTGACAAGGAGGACAAGGTTAATTTATGGCTTGCAGCAATATACTGGTGTATTGATGCAAACTTTCCGGGTACTGTGGCGTTAGATTCATTATGGTCTGATGGATTTCCCACTGGTCAGACTTTAATGTTAATGATGGAAATATATTGCCCTTATTAATTGTAATGGCAGTACCTGGATTACATGCACAGCATCTTTTAAATAATTTGTTTTCAATATTATACACTTCTCGTCTATGATAATACACCATGCAAAGTAAGCAATATTGACTTAACCTTTGTGACCAAAATAAAAAATAATGATTATAAGTGAATGGGAAAGAAAATGTCATTACCCCAATATTCACTTACAGAAACATGTAACCAATTTAATGCAATTACAGCTGTCTAAAGTGATCTATATCTAAAATATGAAAGTTAATAAGCTTATTCATTATCATTGCTTGAGGAAGCTTCTAATACTGTACAAGATGCAAACTTAAGATTACATTCACATGGGTTTTTTATAGGGTGATATTATGTAGTTATGACGCAAGTAACATATCTAGAATGAAAGCGAGAGTTTAATATGCTGAGTTGATATTTAGAATTTATTTGCATTGTCCTGTCATTGCAAAGAATTGCCTAGTACTGCCAAGATACTAACGACCTCAAAATTTTAAATTGTGTAGGCATTCATTAATTCTACTTTAAAATTTAGTTTAAAAATCTGGAAGTCTGGGGCTTATATGGTGACCTACATCTCTGGAGCTAAATGTCAAATTTAAATCAATCATTGATCCATTTCTAAAGCTTCACCAGAGAACATGATGAAATATTGAATAATGATATAAAGAGTATAGATAACTAAATGGATTACAAATCATGCTTGAAATGAGTAGGAAGTTTGGTTGCAGATGCTTAGATTTCAAAATGCAAAATTAAAATGTAATAAGTGCTTGAAATAAAATTGCTTAAATTTCTTGACTTACCCTATTATCTCACTTATTATACAAGAAGGGTTTTCTATTATTAAGTGTCCATGTAAAAACATAAAACTCCATGCTCTTATAAAAACAAGAAAATGTTAGAATTGTCTACATTTCTCATTTTCCCGTTAAATGCATTTTTTTAAGCAATAATGTTAAAATGGAAATTTCAAACTGTAGTGGTATTAGCAGTTCTAGCTTAAAGCAATACTATAATGAGTTAACCTTTTCCTGTCGTAGGGCGTCTGAGCGACGCCATAAATTACTGCCAGCTCAGGCGTAGGGTGTCTGAGCGACGCCCTAACTAACACTGAAGTATAACTATTTTCACTACCTTTTATCTTCCAAAACACTATCACAGGCAGTGTATACAGTTCATAACGGTCTATTAGGCTGATGTTTCATTGAATTATGTAGAATATTTCTAAAGATAAATTTAATTTACTTTAGGTGTCAGATTACAGGTAAAATGGCATCAGCCTGGGGTCAGACTGGAAAGGGTTAAGAATGAAGCACCCCTGTCACCAATGACTTTTGATTTTGGGGGCTTATTGGGTTTGTTTTTGGTAGATATTAATACCCTCCAAACTATTTGGCTTGATGCTTACTTTTTCTGTTATGGCCATTTGTTGAATTCCACATGTATTAGTATAGGAAAGGATGCAATCTATATTTCGGTGGTAAAACAATTTTTTGACAAAATACACTTGAAATTGCTTTTAGATTGTCACAATCCTCCATTTTATGCTGTTTTTACTGTAAACCATTTTTGATTAAAGTCTTATAGTATTGCTTTAATGGAAATTAAAAATGGTCAGCTTTTTTGTTGTTGAAAATATGAGCTAAACTGTATCGAAATGTTATATTGTCAGCATACATAGGAATATGCCAACAGAGCATGAACACATGCCTTTGACATAAATATGAGATCTAAAGCGTGTTCTTCCATTGAAATTAAAAATCAGTTATGTTTCTTTCAACATTACAATGAAACAAAGTTGAAAGGTATTCAGGTTTTTAAAAACCCAGAGTCATTTTAAAGATTCTGTAAATTTACCACAATTCAATAACTAGATTTATAGAGAGATTGACTGAAGTATCTAGAAGTTCATGCTTGAAGACATTTTGTTCCTTTTAAAAAGAAATATAAAATTGCTTTGCACAATCTAGACTCTTTTACTGTCTTCAGTATCTTTTAAAACAATTTATCGGCTGTCTCTGCTCATTGTTTCTATAAAAAAGTTTCATTTAAAAAACTTAATAACATTATTTTCAGGATATGTTCTGTTCCGATTGCTAAGTTAAAAGACTTCGTGTGCAGGGAAAAAATCTGGAATCAAATTGGAAAATGAACAGTCAGAAACTTTCCAAAGCACATATTGAAATACTAACAGATTTTTTGGTCAAGCTTCTCAAATGTAATACTGTTAAGTTGTCTTAAATGTAACAAATTTCTTAATTTTTTTTCTAAATCAATATAATGGCTTCTATTTAATTTTTAGACATTCTCCAGCCAGTTACTTAGTTTAAGTGAAAGCCAACTAAAAGTAACTAAAATAACTTACAAATGTAATATACATAAAATTGTTAATGTACTTTAACCTACATTTCAACATAAAACATTCACCAAGGCATGAAGATTCTCTTCAGTTATTTTGAGATGTCAGAGCTGTGATTTTTATGTCAAAACACAAACTGATTGCTTCTATATTTGTGACTAAAGGTGTCAAACAATCAGATACTTATAAGCTTACAGCTGAATATAAGAATAAGAATTTATGAACTTTCAGAGGACATTATGGTGAAGCCAGCATTTTTTATGGTGAATCTAGGATTATTTTACAGGCTTTTGCATCAAATTAGGGCTCTTACTACACCAATGATCTGGTTGTTTTAGTGGCTTTGGGTATTTACGTACCAGATTAGCAAATGGTGGAAGTGCCAAAACTTTTTTGCTGATATTTGTCAATAACATCCCTTTAAGTTTAGAAGAATTGTGAGCTTTTTATAATTCTGAGCATAACATTCATTGAGGAAATATCAGGTATGGATGAATACCTGTCTCCAATCAGGCTGCTATTTTTGATACGAGGCTTGCAAGATGTATGGCATGTATATAGTGGCTTAGACTTCATTCAGGATATATCTAACATGGTTGAATACCTGTCTCAAACCAGGCTGCTAGTTTTGATACGAGGCTTGCAGGTTGTATGGCATTATATGTAGCAGAAATATAAAGTTACTCTATGACAAGACATGAATATAGCGCACACATGCATATCAATATAGTTTGGGTATCACTTTATGAGGAATTGTGCTTTTAGAAAGGTTACTCATATTGAATATCTCACTCTGAATTTGATTGAAACATTGATAAGAAATAGGCACCCAACTATGTTAAGTCTAGTTTTGGTTTGTGACTTATTACCTAGCGTAGCTCTCACTGGTACCAAATGTACCCAGGCTGGTCCCAATTTTTGTTGCCCTTTCCCCCCACTCTTGTGGTGTATGTAGGGAGTGTGTAGGTTATCCATCGGACCAAAGCTGTAAGATTGTTTTCTCCTCTTCTTTGACTTTTGTTTTTCAGGACCACAATGATAATAAACTTTCTGGGCTATTCTCGATACGTAATTGTACAATTACTATTTTTTAAAGATGTTCAATATTTTTTGTTTTATTTTTAATTCTTTTTATAGTGTTTGTAAAAATTGTATTTTATGAATACCAAATCAAAAATCAAATACTGTATTTTGAAAGATCTACCACAGACATAGAGGTCATTAGAAATTGAATTTGTATTTCACACAAAATACCACCCAAAATCATTAATTTAAAGGATTATTTGGCTTTGTGCGGATTTGTATTTTTTGAAAGGTTAGATTTCTTGTATGTCTCATATTAAATTTGATTGAAACATGAATAAGATATAAGGATCCAACTACGTAAAGTCTACAGATCTGTTCTGTGACACTTTTGTAAATGTTACCAGGTCTTGCTGCATGAGTAAGTTAAACTGTACTTTCGCGATCCAGGATAGGCAAGCACATTTTGATTTGTGATGATTTTATTTTGTAAAGTAGCACACATATTGTGCCTTTCTGGTATGCATATAATTCATATCTTTATAAATGTAACATACTTTCTCAGACTGTTTTCATGAAAGAGACGACAGGAAGTTGGGATTTTGCATCAAATTGGGAAAATATTTGTAAAGACTTTGTATCTCAAATTAGAACTAGCTTAATGTTACTTATCTTCCGATGCTATGTCCTACATTTTATTTGTAAAACAAGTATCAAGCAATTAGACTGAATTATATTAGAAACTTCAATAGCCTGTGTACAGTAAGTTGAATATATCAGGTACCACTTGGTTTAAGTTTTTGCAGAGTAACAAAATACTTATAACTTATTCATTATTTGGAAGATTATGTGAATAAGCTTGTAATGGTTTAAATTTCTTACCCATTTTCAATTAAATTGTGCTTAATTACTGGTGCTTACTACCTTGTTGTGGAATATCATTTCAAAATCATCATGTTTGAATCTTAAGATGATTTAAATTGTCACCACATTAAATGGTAAGATTAAGTTTGCAATCATTATAATTATGATCGCTTGAAAGTAAAAGCAAATGTAAGTTAGTCATTTACTAATTTAGTCAACTGTTTAAAAGTATTTGCAGAATGGAAGATATCTTCATAAGATGACAGACACACTAAAAGATAAAAAATTAATAGTACCATATAGATGACACTAGTTATTCCACAAATTATACATAGTCACATGCCCTTAACAAATATGTCCTACTTTCCATGTGGGATGATGTTGATGTCTAATTTTGATGCAATATAGTATCATGGCTCTCATCATATCAGACATTTGGGCATCATGTGATATAGAAAGTCATTTTTCATTTACAAAAACTTCCTTGAAGAAAGAAAAATCATAGATCTTGTGCCAGCTGATAATCAATCTTTTAGTTAATTCTTAATGTTTTATTCTTGTATCTTTAACTTTGTGGAAAAATATTTGTTAAAATTGAACAGTATAGTATTTACTTTACCAAGTACTACAGTTTAGAGAAATATGTATTAACATGGAAGTTCATGTCATAAGTACTTCAATAGAATATGATCTTTTCAAGCAGAGTATATTTTGAATTTGTATGAACTGATGCAAATTGCTCAGTTCAAATGAACAAGAAGTCAATTGCTTGCTACAAAATATCACAGCAAAAAGAATACAAATCTCCTCTCACTGATATGATAAATAAAGTGCTTGCACTTTTAGAATTCCAAGTTAACTTAAACATGCTTGACATTTTCCCTATGGCTGGCTATCAATGACCTGTAAATAGGAAAAGTGTATAATTTGATTTGATCAAATGAGCAGTGTTAACTTACAAATTTGTCAGATGTGCAGAGTTTAAGCTTTGCTACTATTTCAAGGTTAGTTTCTATTTCAAGGTCAGTTAGATCTGAAAATAAAAAGTTCACAGGGTAGGTTAGGTTTGAAGCTCCTGATGAAAGTAGCCTTATCTTAAGTATGTGTAATAATATGCTTGTCAGGGTATTTTAAGAAATAAATATATGTTGGTTGTGATACAAATTGTGTACAGATTGTGGTTCATAAGTTTTAGAAAATTTGGATTATAATAAGTAATCAGTTTGTTGGCTGCCTTGTCAATTTGAGGGAGGCAAAAGGGTTTATAATGGATTCAGAGCAATAACAGAAGTAGGTTTCTTCAACAAGAAGTAAATGTTTATCAAAGGCAACTTATGAAAGAAATGTTAAAGCAACGATCTGAATTAGTCCTCATTATAAAATAAATTCTATAGGAGATTAAAACTAAAAGACAAATATAGAAACACACTTTAATAAAACTGACGACGTCTCATTCAAGATGTGCAAAGATATTAAATATATATATAAATAAGCTAATATGTAAGAAAAACATCCAACCTTACTGAAATATTTCCTTCCCAAGGCCTTCCAACCCATGTATACAAAAGTATTGCTGTTATATTTCAGATTGCAGTGAAGAGCTATGTCCAGATACCTAGTGAGCTGCTGGTCATTTTGTATATGTTAACCTTTATTTGTAAATGACTGGGACAAGGAATTGTATGTATCTTATATTTGCAGGTAATGGAGTGTTTTAATCATATAGTAACTAATATCATGGAGGTTTTAAAAGGTTGTGATTTGGAAAAGGAGGCCAGGGGTTGAACAACTAGAGCTGTTAATAAAAATATTACATCAAATCATATTTAGCGGGTTGGACAAAGTATTATTTATGACCATGTAAAACGGGTCTCAGCTGTATCTTAAATGTACTATATTTGAAAATAAGATTGGTGCTTCCTCAAAAGTTCTTGTGTAAAAAATCCACTTACTATTTTTAGAAGTGACGTTTCACCTCCTAACAGGAGGCTTTCTCAAACTGTACTGGCAGCCGATGAGATCTTGACAATGTGACGTCATCATTAGATGACGTCAAAATCAGCTGATCATACATGTGACTTAGTTGGTAGGCCCCCTCGTCTTCATTCATTAGCTTAGCACTGTTTTCTATTGTAAATAGTTCCCACTTTGCATTTGCTTTCTCCTTGTTCAAGGTTTCAAGGGTTCAAAGTCAGCTTTATTGGCAGGTCACGTCAATAAAACAAATCTCGCGACCAAGATTTTCTAATATCGATTATGCATTATATCAGAGAGAAGAAAGCAAAATATTGTCACCTGCTGACAGACTGGCAAAACCAATCTAGGCTCCTGTCAACTTTGTCACTACAGCAACTGTACACTTCATATCCTGAATGGCTGCAACTACTCCCTGATTATCATGACCAACCCCTGAAAATGATATGATATGATATGAAAACTCTAACTTCGGGTTTGATGACCTTCATAGACCAAGCCAATGAAAGAGAACGTTGTACACACAGTGGCGGCATCAGCATCTCATTTCTGGGGGGCAAGACAAATTACTGGGGGG
>JXSR01S031525.1:5075-17221 GCA_000969725.1 Ophiothrix spiculata
GGGGATGTGCCACAAACTTGGGTAGCAAAATCAGGCTGTCTGGTATGCCAATGGGTCCTTTTTCTTTGCAAAATGTGGTATTTTGATGGGTCTGTTTCTCAAAATGTTGTAAAATTAGTGTACATTTTTGGAGAAAATTTCAATTTTTGTATAAATTCAACTCAAAATTTGGGGAATTTGGTATATGGATGGGTCCCTTTTGGTATATACATGGGTGGTACTTCAAATTTCCCAGCGGCACACCCCTACCAAATCCAAACTTGAGTACTCCATTCCCCCTGGGGGGCAGGGTACTCAGATTTGGTTTTAAGGGGTAGGAGATGAGGGTGAGGGGTGAGGCAGAATCTCCAGCTCTGTAGTCTTTGGTCTGTCTTTGAAACCAATGTTAGTACTAACTTCTTTTTCCTGAGAAAGTGACATGATAGGATCCCGGAGACAGGATTCGTTGTGGTACATCAGCTTTTTATAATCATGCTATGTAATTTACATGTATTATAAATAGTTCTATTTTTCCATATTGTGTCTCTATAAGTACACCATGATTATGAGTTTTTATAAATGTATAAAAAGAAAGTAAATAGACTGGTTAATGTATTAACAACAATTACAAGATATGAATGTAAAAGTAGATTAATAATAATGATTCTTTTGCCAGATATTTGTAACTTATAGTTTGTTTTCAAATATTTTTAAAGCACTGGGATACTGTATCATGTCAAAGTTAAAGTGACAAAATCAGGGCTTTGGTTGAACACTGAGCCTGTCATTCTGGTCGGTCAAGGTATAGACTTTTTAAGTCTATGTTCAAGGCCTCTACCGCATGATAAATCCTGCAAAAAATGAACTACTTCTAGGTGCGTTTACACGGAGGGTAACAAACTTGGAACTAAAAGCTTGCAACTGAAAACGACTGATGGTAATGATAGTGTGCGTGGCTAGCGGATTGTGTGAGCGTTAACTGACTTTGACTAACGATGACGTGCGAATAATTCAAAACTGCAATCCGCAGGTCTCCGTTGCTTGTCGTTACTCCTAAGTCCTCACAGTGTAAACGCACCTTAAGATTTATCACTGACCAATTAACTGCCATATCCACTCAGCTAATTCACCTATTGATCTTCTGAATTCACATTGTCCTATCTTTGCGGAATTTCAAAATGGTGAAAATACATTATTGATGTCTTGCTTAAGAGCATGATGATTTGTCCAACAGTTTGAAGTGAGGGCCAAAACATAGTCGGCCTTCAAACAAAATTTTGCTACCAAACATTTGTTTGTGATGTCAAATTAGGTATTCAAACATGCTACAGAGTTGTTCATCGCTAATCAACAACGATGCATCCATGCGTCTGCGTATTTTTTATCGCGCGAGGGTGGCTTTAGCCACCCGAGTGTGATAAAAATACGCCGACGCATCGGATGCAGAGTTGTTGATTAGCGATGAACAACTCTGTAGCATGTTTGAATACCTTTCAACAACGAAAATCTACCTGAAAACGTATGAATTAAATTCTAAATGTTTTCAATTCAACAGATACTCATGTCAATAAAAATACTTTGAAGAATCTGAAACAAAATGCTTGTTTTTAAATGACTGTTGGTTTGTTTTTTTCAACTGTCCCCAAGCGACAGTCCTTGCACGTACTCAAGTTCCCGACGCGCGATGAACATTGCGCCGATTTATGTGCACTGCGTAAACGCACCTCCGTGTACGCTTTGCCATGCGTGACGCGTTTATTTGAATATCAACTGTGGATTCATCACTAATCAACAACGGCGCGCTCCCGTATAAGAAGATACGGTGAGTTGTTGAAATGACGATTGACTTCAAATAAAATAACTTCAACACCGAGTTGAGACCAAATAAAATTTTGTGCTAAATTGCACATGTGTTGATTTGCAATATATACATTGCCTCAAATGTTTTATACCAGTTTATACTTAAAAATTTGATTGCAAATATTTGGTGACATCATGACCAAATGTTTGGTAGCGAAAATTTTGTATGAAGGCCGACTATAGTTTGGCCCTGAAGACTTGTCAAAAGGCATATTGTTGGAATTAAGGGGTTTTCTCTGAGATGCAAATACTCCATTTATTTTCTTAAAAATTTAGTATTTGGTAGATTTATTTGTGCTGATAACGATTCTAAAATAAAAAATATAGGTCACCGTGCTCGTTTTTGAGATACAGGCATTTCAAAAAGTACATATTTTCCCAAAAAATCACCCGATTAACCATACAAAGTATAGGGAAAACTCCAAAATGTCGATCGTTATGTGCTTGTAAAAAAGTAAATCCTCCATTTATTTTTTTAATTTTTACATATGTTAAAGCACTTTTTGCCCTCTTCAAAATACTGAAATAAAAAAATATGGTCACCGTGTTAGTTTTCAAGAAAAACGACCAAAACTGGCATTTTTTGATAAAATTTGATTACTTTGAAGGCACATCTGCGTCTGCATATTTCCCGCGTATATATTACGCAGCTAGGCGGCGCGTGATTAACCAAACGCGTTAGTAAAGCATGCGTTTAGTGTGCATTTAAATTTGAGCACGCAAAACGGATGCAAACATTTATTTGATTTCTTACTATTTATGAAAAAAATCGTTATCCCGCAGTCGTAAGCAACTGCATCTCAGAGAAAACCCCTTAAATGAGTGGATATAGTGTATAAAAATATAGACAATATTTGGAGATGGTCTATATGCTTTACCTCAGTACGGTGTGAATATCATAAATGTTTATGGGGATGGTATGAACCACCCATGAAAATGTATATTTGAAGATAAGAAATTGTACAAGTATAGCAGATCCATCATCTTTAAGTATTCTTAATATTGTTGAATTATTTTCTTATGTTGTAAGTCACATCTAATCGTTTGCTATTGAACTCTCTCAACAATTAATTGCAATAAATAAGTCAGATGTGGAACGTTGTTGACTTTCTTTCTTTCTTGTATTACATAATTTTAACTATGTCACTCTGTCTTATTTGAAACTTGAATCTTGGCTCATTGATATAAAGGACAAATATTTCAAACAGGGTAGGCTATGCCATACGTTTCGGAAGTGTTTCAAATATTCATTCTAAATTGTTTTTTGAAGTAGTAAATCAAGTACAACTTATTTTATAAAATAGCTTGAACTATTCAAGGTTCGTCAAAATTCAATTAAACAATTTTAGTTCATTTGTTGGCATGCCATTTAACCAATTTCTGGTTTCAGTCGCATTTCATACATCTTGTTATATACTGGCTTACTTGCATCAACAAGAGGTAGATAATATGAAGGCAAGTAATCTCGGGAAAGAACTGGCTTGACAGGATTAAACTGGCTACTTTGTAACGCTTCATAAAAAACACCCTTCTCACGAAACTGGTCTCCTTGCAAAACCGTCTTAGATCCGATCCATGTGGAGAGTACATCAGTGCCTGGTTTCCATGACAACATTTGTTTGTCAAAGGGTATCTTGACAGCTTCGCAATACTGACGCAGGATGGATTCAGGGTCCTGCTGGAGGTCATCTGCATCTATGATGGTCACCTTCTCTTCACGCTCCTGCAGATAGGTCAATAGATCACCCATTTCTCCATATCCATATTTTGATGGTAGTGTGGCTAGAAATGCTTGTTTTGATTTTTCCTCATCCTCTGGCCATGGAAATGGGCTTAGATTCTTCACCATACCTTCCCATGAACGGAATACCTTATGTGGATGCCTAATAAGGAAGGTATGCTGGTAGCCTGAGGGTATTTTGTCAAACTTTTTGTAGGCGCAAAAGGCTTGATCGTGACAAAATATAAATTGTTTGTTTGGATTTTGTGCCTCAAGAGTTTCCTTTGCCCAGTCAAAAGTACAGTTCTTGTCTTCAAAGGCCACGGGAAGGTCCAATGGTTTGGGGTCATCAGTGTGCCTGGAATCCAGTGTCTCAGCCCAGTCATTGGTTATTGCTAATGGTATCAAACCTTCTGGACCAAATGTGTATGCTATGGTGATTGGCTCTTTGATAATTTGGACCTATGAAGAGATAAAGAGATAACAAAAAGTGTTGCACGAGCTGCTTTTTACACACATGATTACAAGTTCCACAGGTGTTTGGCACTTCTGGGCCTATTTTTTGTACCAGTGTAGTAGGAATGTGCGGATTCAAATGTGATACCCTGATCTCATAGCCTTGCGGCAAGGTTATATGTGTTTATGGCGTCATACCGGGTAGATATTCAGTGAACACTGACCGGACATTGGTGTTCGTGCGGTGACCGGGCAGTGTCTGTGAGTCGTAAACACAGAAAGAGGCTGAACGAATTAAACGGTGTATGTGCGGAGACCGGACAGTGTGTGTGAGCCGTAGAGATGCCGAAAGCATACCGCAACAATTTCATTCGGAGTTCAATGACCAATTTTATTATCATTATTATTTTTTTAATTATTATTATTGAAAATTAAAGGGAGAGGAGAGGATTTGTACATTTACCAAAAATTGTTTATGAACTAAATAATTTCAATTTATAATTGCAATTAAATCAATGTTCCGGCATGATAACGCAAAATTACGACTAAGGGGCTGGCATATCTTCGGAAGGGGTGGGTCCATATACTGGGGGTTAACGATTTTTTAAACATGAAAACAGGGGTTCATAAAATTATTTCATTGAAAGTAAGGGGGTCAAAAACTAATATATAAAAGAGTATGCTAGTTTGAAGAAAAATGTTAATATTTTTATGGGTGAGTATACATGACATTTTGTGTCCTATTTTCAAAAGGTCCTGAAGCTTAGGGGGCACACCCCTCAAGCTCTCTCTCTCTCTCTCTCCCTCTCTGAAGTGATTGTTAGTTAGGCCTACATGTAGAACAGGCTAAAAAGTCACCTCTGCAAAATTTAATTTGATTTGATTCTCATTTCTGTAACATATGTATACAGTATTGTGGTGGGGGAGGGTAAAGAATAAAGGGTTGTGTTGGTAGGGGGGGTCATAATATTTTCAGCTCTCGAATAGGAGGGGGTCGTGAAAAGAATTGCTGAATCGCTCTGCTTTTTTGGGACCCATCTTGTCTGAAGTAAAAGGTCTCCAATACGTTTTAAAATCCCTAAAACCCCAGGGCTTCCGGGCCGGGGGCTCAGCCCCCTGGAACCCAACATTTCAGTTCGCTGCACCAGTTTAAAATGTGTAATGCCGGCGCTGCTTAGTGCCCATTTTCCAACATTGTCCACAACATGACTCGGACATCAGGTATTGGGTGAATACTACTAATTTTCATCCAAATGAACAAACAGCTATGCTGAGCTTGATAAAGTTGTTGAAAAATGATGAAAACTAAACGATTGGGTGTTCCTTAATTGCTAATACACACCAAGAATCACATAAATCCCCATGTATTAAGTTTCTATACAGCTGAAAATGTAATCAAATTTTAAGAGAGTTAGTGTGAAAACATAGTATTTTGAGCTATCAAACATTTTGTGCAACGGGTGATTGGTGTTGAAAAGAAAATTTGGTGGAGTATTGATTTTTCATCACCAAGCCTCTGTTAGGGTCAAAATATAGTTCTTTTGAGCTACCAAATATTTGGTGCAACAAGTCTTTGTTATCTTATAATCTGATATAAAGTTCCAATGTTTGTTCTATTAATAACGGAAGCTTGGTGATGAAAAATCAATACTACCACATTGAAGAGTATAGGTCAGATCATACTTTTTTTTGAGCTACAAAACATTTTTTTGGGAAAGTAATCTGATATATAGTTACAATGTATTTTCTATTAGTAACGGAGGCTTGGTGATGAAAAATCAATACTCCACCAAATTTTCTTTGCTTGGTGATTTTCAACTTCAATCATCCATTATTGATTAGAAGATGTATTGGAATTAATGTTATAATAAAGACTTGTTGCACCAAATGTTTGATAGCTCAAAATAGTATGAATTTAGCTTATTTGGTGAAAATGTTTGGTGATTTACAACACCAATTATCTGTTATTGATTAGAAGATGCATTGGAATTATATCACTAGATTATAAATAAGATAACAAAGACTTGTTACACAAAATATTTGGTAGCTCAAAAAGAACTATAATTTGGCCCTTACTAATAGAAAATACACTGGAACTATATATCAGATTGTAAAATAACAAAGAATTGATGCACCAAATGTTTGGTAGCTCAAAAGAACTATGTTTTCAGCCTTAATCGCAACAATTTGACAGGTTTTATAGTATTTATTCTAGTCCCAGTTCAAGGCTAACTCATTATGACAAGGTTTAAGGTTTGACCCAGATTCCGTTGATAAAATGCCCAAAACTTAAAATTGCCTCTTCTAAGACAAAACATACTTTTTCTAGGGTGGAATTTTGTGTAGAATCTGAATCTGAACCTAGAAATATAAAAAATGCAATCGTTTTCCATTTATGAAGGAAAATGTAGACGAGCTATACTGTCCGCAGCATATCTCCGGAACTGTAAAGCCTACGGTAAACTTAGTGACATGAAGGGTCTCTGGATAAGCTTGCGCTGCGTAACTTTTGGGGATATGGTCAAGGTGTGAAGGTCAAAAGGTCATTTGAGGTCAAATCTCAAAAATTTTCAAAAAGGTGATCTGAGGTCATTTCAAGGTCACAGCTATAACTCATAACCCTTGACCATATATGGATTAAACTTTGACCATAAAGAGCCCTTGACCCATGTTCAAAATGTCATTTGTGGTCATATTTTCAAAATGTTCAAAAAAGTTGATCCAAGGTCATTTGAAGGTCAAAAAATTGACCTGAGGTCATCCAAGGTCATTTTAAGATCACAGTTATAGACTCACCAGGTATATACACTGTATGCAGCGCCCCATGAAGGAGCATTCGCACAGGAGACCCACGGCTTTACGTGGCTGTCCGACCACGGAGCAAGTAAGTCAAGAACCCTTGATTGTGCATGGAATAAACTTGGACCATGGATAGCACTTAACCCAAGGTCAAGGTTGGTCAAGATCAAAGGGTGTCAAGGTTGGTCAAGGTCAAAATGTCATTTGAGTTCAAATTTCCAAAATGGTTTAAAAGTTGACCTGAGGTCATTTTAAGGTCAAGAAGTTGAAATAAGGTCATCAAAAGTCACTTCAAGGTCACAGTAATATCTTATGCACCCTCAGACCTTGGATAGCCCTTTTCTTAGAGTTGATGTAAGTCAAGGTCAAAAGGTCATTTTAGGCCAATTTTCCAAAATGGACTAAAAGTTGACCTTATCAGGTCATTGCAAGATCAACAAACTAGTGGTTACTTTTTCACAGAAAACTCTACAAATCATTCTTATTTTTTCAACGACAACAAAATTCCCAGGTATGGGTCTCTTATTTTCATTAACTAATTAAACAAAATCAGCCATATTTGAGCAATGCAACCCATGCAAATGGACCCAGCCCAAAAATCCAATAAAAAACCTCTGTAAAATCATCCATTTTAACCTAAAACATCCTTACAAATAAGTAGGATGTTCAGACCTTCAGTGACACACCCTCAATCCATCATTTGAGTATAATCCTTCTCCAACTCAAACTGTTCTCTTGACATTTTAAACCACGCACTTTAATAATATGTGACCGTCCATCCCAAACCAGCCGTAAATGCCACCTCTTGTCATTTTCACTTTTCTAAATATTTGCAGCAAAGACCGTGCTTTACGGATTAAAATAAATTTCACACGCTTTCCCAAAAGTCAAGTTATGGTCCGTCAAAGGATGTCAGGGAATAAAATGTATAACTGAGATAAATGTTTGCGTTCAAAGATCAGTAAGCCCTGTATTTCTGTTGATTGGCTTAAAAATATTTATTTAACATTTTCTATCATTTTCTTGATATGAAACACTTCTGGTATTTTGCAGTAAGCACAAGGATTGTGAATCTCTCAAAAAAACAATTATGGCTAATTACTACATTGACATGTATTTTGACTTGTAGCGCAAAATGAAGTTTCTGGCATTTGCGGCACATACACACTGGACAGTTGCATATATGTCCTTGTGGAAAATAATTGATGTCCTTTACCTTGGTATGTTGGTAGTTATTGATGAGTTTGGTCAAGGTGGAACAAATCTATCACATGGAAGTAACAGATATGTAATTTCATATGAAAATATGCTGAGTAAACAAACGGATCTAATCAATGTCATGTACAGCCAGTTGGTTGGTCTTCCTGGAGGCGGTAACTTGAGATTATTTTTTCATGTATTGGATGTAAAGCTATATATTTTCTGAAAGCCAATAACACAAAAAAATTGCACAACAAATTCGGGCATCTGTTCAAGAGAAAATATGATACTTGCTATTCCACAGGCTCATTTTATGTAACTTTGTTTTGTAGAGTTGCTGTTCAGCCGTTTAATAAATAACATGTTCTTTTTGTCCACAATTGATCGATACTTTAATCACTAGTTTAAGACTAACATTTTGACATCTGGACTTTTGAAATCCAACACAGTGGATCACTTTTCTTTGACCTTTAACCCCCCTAAGAAAAGGTTGAACATATCATGATTTCAACTTTAGTATGCACAGTAAATACACATTATTTTTTGCAGTGTATTCATTTTTTGTGCTGGAATGCTAATACAGTATTGATTGCAATGGAATACATAATGAATACAATCATTGATCCTGCAATACTCTCAATGTCAATGACTAGCTTTCCATACAATGGGCCTAGAATTTTAGTGCTCCAGAATACTAATACAGTATTCCATGCAATGGAATACATAACGAATACAATCATTGGTCCTTCAATGCACTTAGTGACTAGCTTCTCATACACTAGGCCTAGGATGCTAGTGTGCTTAAATATTAATACAGTATTTAGTGCAATGGAATACATAACGAATACATACAATAGGGAATGCAATCACTGTTATCAGTGTTCACAATGACTAGCTTTCCATACACTGGGTTTAGAATACTAGTGTGCTAGAATACTACTACAGTATTCAGTACAATGGAATACATAACAAAAACAATCATTGGTCCTTCAATGCTCTCAGTGATTAGTTTCCCATACACTGGGCCTAGAATATTAGTGTGTTGAATGCTTATTTTGTATTCATTACAATGGAATACAGATCAAATACAAATATTGGTCCTGCCAATATATCAATGATCAGCTTTCCATACACTGGTCCCCTCAATTTTCTGCACCCCCCTAGCTTGGTTTTTAGACCTGCACAATTTTTTTTTTGATAGTCTCCAATAAATCTGTGCCATTTACAAATGTGATTGTGTAAGACCTTGTTTTCCACCGAGTATCTGAGAGCTCAGTTTTCTTCCTTTTTATTTATAGTTTCTTGACATTTGAGTTTTTACAATGAATATTTAAAATGAGGAAAATTTGAAGTGATATAAGTGTGGGTGGATTTACTATTTACTCAACAAATGGAAAAAGTGTAAAACTTGCGTTTGGAGGGGAGCAATTGATTAACGCGCCATGTGCCACCAAAAAGACCCCCCTTTCTTTCACTCGCTTTCACCAAAAGACCCCCTACTTTTAACATCTGTCACTCAATGACCCCCCTATTTGAAATTCTAAGTCACAGAATCAACCTTTTATCACTCAAGACCAGACATTTGATGTAATTTTTTAGAACAAATTTTGCTAAATTTGTTGAAATTTTGTGATTTTTTTTCGCCATTTTGATGGAGAAAGACCCAACTTTTTTGTGATTTTTGCTTTATGACCCCCTATTTTTTTTTGCATTTTATCACTGAAAGACCCTCTTTTTTGACCCATTCAATCATTGAAAGACCCCTACTTCTGAGGTGCTTGGTGGCACTCGTACGTCACTTTCATATGTGAGAGCCCCCACCCCCGGGTGAAAAACATGTTGCTTGATTAGTAGTGTGATGACTGACAGCCCAAGATTTATATGATATCGCCAAATATTGACTATTTACTATTTTTTGATGATTAACTTCAATCTATTGCCACTCAATGCCCCAGAGAAAGGAGAAAAAGACTATTTTCACTTGGACCGTTGGTCCATGGGGAAAATAGGAGCACAATGTGCTCATGAGATTAAAGTCCACTAGCACATTCTTTGGGAGCGAAGTACCTTGGCCCTAAACAAACACCTCCAATTTTAAGCAATGACCTCAAAAAAGATGGTGCGCAGTTCTTATTGTCTAATTATTAAAGGTGATCAATTACCAACCTATATCTTGTACAGTGTGGATTTGACATATGAGTTAAAAGAAATATTCAATTTCAGGTGTGAAATAACCTGGGTGTTATTGGTATCACAAAATGAGGAATGTAGGTTCCAACAAGTTGAAGTGCCCCCCCCCCCCACTACCGTTTGATGTGATGAGTCTCATATGACAGTCAGTATTGGGATGATATTTCACCTCATTTAAGTAATGCACTAAACCATTAACAGGATGTATAAAATGCGTGATAAAATGAAAGCCAGTCTGTCAATAATTAACCACAGATCAGGCACGTCTGATTGAAAACTGTGAAATCACAGTCTGATGTGTTGAAGAAATGTGTAGGCAACAGCCTTGACATTTTGAAAGATTAGAGCCGTCACATAGCAGTTGAGGTGTTACTGGTTTTATTTATTTATTTATTTTGTTCTCCCGGTAGGGGGGGGGGGGGGGGGGGGAACTAAATTTGGTTTGGGGGGGGGGGGGCCCCTGGGAAATTTAGAAAGCCACCCGTCCAAATACCAATTTTAAGAAAAATTGACCCATCCATATACCGAATCTTCTAAATTTTAACCAAAAGTTTTAAAAAAATCTCATTTTTCTGTCAAAATTTGCTCTATTTTGGCAAAATATTTTGAGAAGAAATGTCAAAATTTGCAGCACTTGGCGCAAATTTTCGATTAGAATACCAGGAAGCCTGATTTTTACTACCCGAATTTGCGACACGTCCCCATACCCCCTTTTGTTCTAAGAAGCCCCCCCCCAGAGTTTTGTTCATTATATGAGAATATAACTTTATGTTTGTTGGTAAAATTCCTGATGTTGAAGGTGAACTGATGATGCACCTGAAAGTGAAGAGAAAACTTGGAGACAGCACTCCTTGAGGATTGTGTGTGTTATTCAAAGATCTTTATGAAAAGTGTTTAAAGGGGCAATTCATGATCCACTTTTCACCCTCAAGGTCACCTCTATCAAAATTCAGTATTTTAGCTTATAAGAATCCTCAACTGGTGTATGTTACGATACCAAAACAATTCTTTCATATGTGCTTGCATTTGTGAGAAAATGTGTCATTTTCTAATTATTGTCTGGTCCCGACAGTTATTACAACACAGTAGCCTATGGGGATTTTCAAAATACTGAAAAGCTTGTTTCTTGGAAATGAATGGTCGGTATCAAGTGAAATTGTCAGTATATATTTAAAATGTACTCTTCTTCTTTTTTAGCTAGAAAACAGGCAAGGTTTTTGTCACATCAAAATCATGAATTGCACCATGAAGTAAAGTTATGGTCACAATTAGTGGTATAGCATTCTTATGAAGCCATACGAATATGCACAGGACTGTTGAACAATGTTCAGTAAAGAGAAGGGTCTGGACAGAGGGGAGAAGGTAAAACTTACACAAACATTGATCCAGTGAGAATAGATTGTTTCAATAATGCAATAGGCCCTATTACTTTTTGTGTACATGCTTAGTTTGTAAAAAGAAAACCAAATTTTACTAAAGTGAAGATACCTTGACATTTCATTTTTAAGATTTAAAAAGCACATTAAAGAATTTCAACGCCAGATTGTGCCAAAGTGAAAAGCTCAGCTCAAAGATTTGAACAAAACGGAGAACAAGACATTGAAAGTGAATCAAGGTCTTTCTGTCAAAGCCTGTAATCGAATATAATCAATGTAAAGCATGTCACATGTTTATTGTAAGGTACTTTCTTAAGGTGGCCTAGCTCAGATAGAATTCCTCTATTTATTTTTCTAATTTTTTGATATATGTGTGGTGCTCTGGCATAATGAGCGGAAAGTCGCGATTGAAGATTTTGAATAAATCGCTGCTAAAGTAAAAATGTGGTGAAAAGATCAAATTTCGTTTTTTGACATAAAACGCATTAATGTATAAGTGTCAATATATACCTCGCGTTTTGAAGGTCAATTATGCCGGGAAGTGCAATTATTTTCGGGTTATTGAT
>JXSR01S031527.1:2231-13406 GCA_000969725.1 Ophiothrix spiculata
AATAAGTAGAGAATCTGCTATAAATGTTGATGTATGATCTTAAGTATACATACAAATCCATGCAATCAAATTGATCAAAGGAAAATATATCCAAACTAGGGTTAAATAAGTAGAGAATCTGCTATAAATGTTGATGTATGATTTTAAGTATACATACAAATCAATGCAATCAAATTGATCAAAGGAAAATATATCCAAAAAATGTTTAAAGTATTACAGGGGAATGGAGGCTTAATTCAAGTCCAATGGTTTGGATAGGGGCTTACAGCGCGGAATGCCGAAGTATGGACCAAGAAAATTAAATAATTTTATAAGGTATATATTTTTGAACATTTGGAAACATTTGGTCTGCTGAGCTACGAGTTTAGTGAATTTCTGGAATTGCAATACAGCAGAAGAAGACCTCCCATTTGTGTTAACCCTCCTGCCCTTGAAGAGAATGTCAAAGCAATTGGAGCAACGAAGCAGCAGCTTTGGATTGTGCCATAACAGCAGAGACTCTTCAAAAAGGTGATGACCAGGGTCCAAATTCATGAAACACTGCTAACTCTAGTTGGCTGCTAACCTATTGTTTACAAACACAATGCAGTGGCGTAACCAGAGGGGCAGGAGCTTCCCCCCCCCCCCCCCCCCCCCTTTTTTTTTTGTCCCCAAATGAAATTGGACTTTGTACATTGCATATGGAGATCTCCTATTTGAATTTGTTCGCGCCCCCTTTAAACATGTCTATCCCGTCTTACCCCCTCATAAAAAATATCTGGTTACGCCACTGGTCAACTGAAATTCCTTGGGCATATAATCTGCATGTGGAAAGAGGAAGCCTGGTCGGCCGCAAACACTATTTTTGAAATACATCCACTATCTATCAGAGATCTCAAAACTGCTCTAACTGGAGAAAACTTGTAGGCGCCTGCTCCGCAGCCGAAGGATGATAATGATGATGATGGTCACATCTCACATGAAATTTGCCCATGTTTATGTTTAATTGGGCAAAAGTATTTGTGCAAGTGTCCAACGGCTAATTGTTGGACACACACCTGGCTCCACCAACTAACCACCAAAGTGGGAACACGTGCGTGTTCGGGGTTTTTTTTTCAGAGTGCTCCTTTTCATGAAATCGCTCTTTTTTCAAAGTTGCTCCTTATCCTTGATTTTTAAAACTCGCACTCGAGCTCACCCCTACCAGTGTTTCCGCTAAGCCTGTATGTTGCAAAATTGGCACAGAAGATCAAAATTTGCGCAAGGGGGTCCTAAAATCAAAAAGTCAAAAACAGCCATTTTATAGAAATAGGGTACTAGTACTTTTTAAACCCTAGTGTGAAAACAGTCAAATCCCCATTTATGGTGTGAATAGGGGAAAAGGGTATGTTTTGGCTTCAGAAAAAAATTCACCCTCTTGGGGTTGTTTTGAAAAATTGTGGTCACACTATGCCTGCAGTATTGAGTGCCCTGGGGTCGAAAATAGGGTTTTGGTTATATACAACGATCAACGATCACTTATTTTAGTTTTAGTAAGATTATTTTGAAAATTGCTTTCATTTTTGAACCGATCTTTCCTAAATTGGCGATTGCGAGCTGTATTGTTCTTTTATGATGCTTTGGCGCAAACTCAAAATCCGTAGCGGGAACACTTTTTGTAAATACGATGCAACATTTTGACTAAAACGTGTTTGTAATTTTTGCAACCGTTGGTAGTACTGCATATATATTTTAAATATATTTACTCTGAAACATTTGCAGGGAACGTTAAGTATGAACAGATTTCACGTACAATTTCGTGTCCTCTCTGAGTATAATTGTATTTGAAAATATTCCAATTCACATTTGGTATTAGATTATATTCAAGTTTATATAATATGTGTGAATAAAATACAGGCACCGTTAACATGAATATTAAAACAGCAATTGATGTGTTTAAAATTACCTAGATTGCTCCAGGTGGAAGTTATATTAACATTTAAATAGCTAAATCATGTAAATCTCGAACTTTTCTTCAATAAATTTTGTTTATCTGTCTTGTTTTTATCAGTATATCATTTGACTAAAACAGTTTCCCGACATACGATTATTTAGTGGGCAAAGAGTGTATGAAGATGTATCTATAATTTTTCAAAGAATGTTAATCGTTTATTGGCTGGCATTTAGCTATAATATTACGGTTAAAGATGCGTTTCATGAAGAAAACTCAATTGTGAATTAACTTTTTCCAATATTTTATGATATAACAACTGTATGTTGACAACATATATTACAAAATTAAAAACCATATCTTGAAAACGTGTATCGTGTATAGTGCAATTACGGTCGATTGCGCAATAGACAACATAACGGTGTGCTACATATTTCCTCACCGTTGAACAGTGTTAGCGCGAATTATACACTCTTAAAAAGAAAGGATCAAATTGATCCGATAAAGCACACTCTTTTTTGATCCGAAAAGGATCAAATTTGAGGAGAATTTTGATCAAAATTGATCCGGAAAAGGGTAAGCTCATATTTGATACTCCTTTCTTTTTAAGAGTGTAAACAAACGTGGAAAGAGGTATGATTGCAAAATATCGTTTTTTGGAAAAAGTACATTATTTCTGTGCTTGAAATCTTTAGCGATGATTGTTTACATATTATAGAACATAATTGTGATATTGAATATAACAGAACTCGTTTATTTAGAACACAGTCTAACACGAAAATCGGAAAATGTGGAAAAATCATGCATTTTTTTTCTAAAAAATGTTGCATTAAAAAATACATGATGAACATTTTCCCTATTGATTTTATTCATTTTATATGGATATAATGAACATTTTCCCTATTGATTTTATTCATTTTATATGGATATAAGCTTAATCAACAATATGCAAAAAGTTCCAAGTTTATAGAATATATCAGCTTCTTACAAAGTAAAGAAATAGCAAGATTGTCTCGGAAGAAATTTTTATGCAAATTTATGCAAATTAGCTTAGAAAATACGCTTCTACATTTGCAAGTTAATGCAGACTCCATGGAGACATGCACTCGAGTATATTCGCCAAGCTCATATAAAAATTGTGATGTTATACGCCCATGGTCAGTTTCAACCTTCCTTCGGTCTCGTCCCGATTGCCTATAGAAATATCACACCCTCTTCTAACTCATTACTATACAACTTGTACTTTCCACTACGCTCAATGCATGTATATGGTCTTTGCAAGAGAATGGTGGAAGTGCCCCGTGTTAATTTTAACACTCTTCACTTAAAGAACCATTATACCACCTAATATATGTTTTGTGGTATAGCATATGTTGGAATTTGACGATCATTTGATGTATTAAAAGTCATGATATTGAAACATTAGAGGACCTGATACATGTCCAAATGTTTCTTCCCAATGCCCAAACATATCCAGTTTTGTCATGACATGCTAGGTATCATGTCTGCATGTTAAGGGTGGGTGCCATATTACTGTCGTGTTACTCGGAATTTGATCCATGGTCGCGTGCTTTGATCAAACTGAAATACATACGTCATAATTGATTTAACGAGGTTTTTAAGACGTTGCTATTGGTTCTCAATCAAAGATAATGACGTTCAACTTATTAGGTTAGTCAAAAGGGTTTTTTAAACTTCATTAAGTTTGTATAGCAATAATGGAATAATTGAGCCTAAACAATGGGCCATAAGCTGTCGTTTGATCAAGAGATGTACTGCTTTGAAATCCATCATGCACAGAAAAACGTTAACACGGAATTTAAATTGCTGATCAATTAATGTAAATTAGCAGGTGTCCTTATTAGATGACGTCACACAGTTAAGCCCCAATAGGTGACAGTAGAAAATGTTCTTTCGACCTGATGCATGATGACAAGGTATCTCACCCGATAATATGATTGTGTGAGTACTTTCCCACTTAATGAGGACACATTGATTGAAAAGATGAAAATTCTATCCATTCGTTTCGTATTCATTTCGATATTTGTCATTGCTTTATATTTTCGGCACGGATAATACGTATACATACATAAATACATACTCTAAATTTTTATACCGCGCCATTTCTATTAGATCACGGCGCATGATGACAAAAAAATAACAAAGGAAGATATGAACAATGCAACAAACTCAATGGTTATAAAGGAATGTTTTCAGAGACCTGTTGAAAGCAGGCAGTGACAATGATGATCTGACAGAAACTGGAAGATTGTTCCATAGTTTTGGTCCAGCCGAGGAAAAACATTTATCTGCAGCAGATTTGAGTGATTTAGCACAGTTAAGAGTGATGTATCACAGGCTGATCTTAATCCTGCACGAGCTGATCTATACCGGGTTAAAGAATCAGCTAAGTAATCTGGACCAAGTCCGTTTAGGCATTTATAAATATACAACATGATCTTGAATTTAATGCGTTTTTGAACTGGAAGCCAGTGAACCTGATCCAAGTACTGAGTTGCATGGTCATGTTTAGATGCCCTGAAAATGAGTTTAACACCCTAATTCTGAAGTCGTTGCAGTCTGTTGATGAGATTAGAGTTTGATCCAAGTAACAAAGCATTGCCGTAGTCCAGTCTTGATAACACCAAGGATCTAACTATATGGTTGCAGGCATCGAAGTCCAAAAATCGGCGAATGCGAGTTATGTTACGTAGATGGAATGTTATACTGCTAGACAGAGAAGATACTTGCGGAGCCATACACATGGTATCATCAAAGATGACTCCAAAATTTCTGACAGACTCAGACGGATGAATAATTTCATTACCAAGTCGTAAGTTGAATTGAAGGTATTTGACGCTTAAAAATGAGGTGAGGTTGCTACTAAGAATTCCGTGTTAGTATTGTTGAGTTTAAGCATGTTGCGAGTCATCCATGACTGAATTTCATTGACACAGGCCTGCAGTTATAAGATTGAGAGCAGATTGAATTGAAGTTGAGTCAGATGGAACAAAACTGGTATAGATCTGTATGTCATCGGCATACATATGATACGATAGATGAAAACGTTTGATGATCCCGTCGATGGGGATGGTATAAATGGTGAATGCCCTGGGACCAATAATGGACCCTTGTGGAAGTCCGTAAGTCATGTCATGAATATCAGAAAATTTGCAATTAATCAAGATCTTGGTGGTTCTGTTGGTAAAATATGAACGAAACCAGTTCAATGCATTTCCAGAGACACCCAACTCGGAAGCTATACGTGTTAAGAGGACGTCGTGATTCACGGTGTCGAACGCCGCATATCTAGGTATGCATAAAAATATCTAGCAAAAAGGCTCGAAACAACTAGACCATGACACTTCAAATTCCCTAAAGGGAGCCGTTGTTAAAAATTATGAAAATAAAGAAATGTATTGTCATATGCAAATGAGAACACTATAGCTCTGTACTCTGATTTGATAATGGAATGTGCGAAATTGGGTGATGTCTATTGTCTCCTTACCAATATTATTATTATTCTACCTTGCATAATATTACGTCTATCAATTATGCTGAATGCATCAACCAATTACGCTCCAGGATGCACCGGTTGTTACGCTCCATCGACCGCTTGAGTTGCACAGTATGCCATAAGTACTGAAGTAAAATTAAACATGATTTCAGTGACAATAGTTTGGTCGTGTCATGCGTATGAAATATAATATAATTAAACGATATACGAGTCGACCTTAAAATGGAGGAAATAATCGATAAAACGGACTTCTTGAAGAGCACCTCAATGATGAACAACATGGTCAACATCAGACAAGCTTCTTGGTCATAATACGGGACTGTCGTAGAGTTAGCAACAAATTGGTGGTTTAATTAAAAACATGACTTTGAAAAATTATCAATATTGCGGACGACATAGACCATGGCTTTAGGACCTTTGATAATGATGTTCTTTTTCACTTGGTTTTAGGGGTTAGCGGACTAATAGATGCGACTGAGGCATCTCGACTTTTTTTCATGACCTGCATTTCAGATGGGTAAAATTGTGAAATTTTAAGGTTAGCATACAAAATTCTGACACCGGTAGAGCCTTTGTTTTTGTCCTAAAACCAAAATAATCACACACATAAAAGCTACTGCAGTCTAAACTGAAAAAAGTGAACATGGTGAACGGTCACTCTTTCCGGAGTGAATTTTGTTCGAAAAGAGTGAAATATCACTATGTTAGAGTTGTACTTCACTCTGTGAGAGAGTTAAAATTGACACTCGTTTAAAGATTGGTCACTCTTGCCACTCTGTTAAAAGTGATATTTAATATAATACAGAATTTGCTTCTTCTTGCTATCAATTACGAGTTTGACTGAGTCAATATTTTTTATCAACAACACGTTATCTTTCTTTTGATAAACTACGATGATCGCGACGATGACCACAGAGCTTATCTTTGTTTGCAGTCTTTATATCATTATTAATAAAACGCGACCTTTACCCAGTAGTCGTTTGACTATTCTGTAGGATTTATACAACCAAAATCTAAAGGGAATAATGTTTGAATCTTTATAACTTTGTAAATGTTAAAGGATCTTCAAGTATGGCGAAGAATATTATCATAGGCGGCATTGCTACTGCATCGGTTGTAATTGTCGGGTTAGTTATATTCTTGTCAATATATCTGCCAGAAGATCCAGAGCCAGTACCAACACCTGATGAAACGTACTACGACGAAGTGAGCGACTGGGAACGTTTTGATTGTCACCCTGAAGCAGGAGGTACACAAGAATTGTGTGAGGCAAGAGGATGCTTTTGGAAACAGGTGGATGAAGATGAATTAGCGCCTACATGTTTTTATCCTCCTACGTTTGGATATCAGATGATACGAGGGATTGAAGGGACGGAATTAGGCTGGTCAGCCAAGATTTCCCGGATGGAAGGTTTGCCAACACGATATGGGAGAGATGTTGATACATTACATGTTGATGTGGAAATGCAGACTGAGAATAGGGTGCATTTTAAGGTAGGTTTATATGCCCGAATACAAAATGTCGATGTTTGCGGAGGCTATACTGATATTTTTCGATAAAAATCAACCAATTGTAGTTTTTGTAATAATGTTTACATTATAAATAAACAGATGCAAAATAGATGATAGTAACTGACAGCCGATTTTACAAAATTAAATTAGAATTGTCCAACTGTTGATATGGAAATGCATAATTTGATAGCACAGCACTTATTTTAGAGAAGGATTATATGGATAGAATGAACAACCAAAAAGCATAAGAGATTGTTGCATATCCATCAGCCAATAAGATCTATGTTTAAAATATATACGTTGGAAACTTTGTGATGATTATTGTCAGCAAATTCCAACAAACAGAATCATGCTCCATTGTAAATAAAGAATTAGCAGAAATAAAAGCTTTCTTCTAAATTTCCACAACTTTCAGATAATTACGATGATTGTTGATTTGCTGACTTTGTTTTTGTTCTAGATAACCGATGCATCCTCAGCACGATACGAGGTCCCATTACACATACCCAAACCGACAGTTAAACCAGCAACTCCTACCTATGAGGTAGCTTATAAAGAGTCACCATTCAGTTTGCAAATTAAAAGGAAAGGCGGTCCGATGCTGTAAGTATGCGGAATACCTCGTGAGGTATCAACCTATGAAATCACTTGTCGTAGCATGCGCCGAAATCTTTGTCGTTTATCTGGCTAAGGGAACGCTTAATAGAGTTATGATCTTCTGTTTATCACATTCAGTATGATCTTCTGTTTATCACATTCAGTAAATTAGTATATTTTACTTTTTGAGCGTTCGTTAACCGTTGGTCCAATGCACTAAAGAATCAAACCTCTACATCACTTTCACTAAGAGAAGGGACATTTGCGATAAACCTCAGTATATCTTAAGACAAATATCACATTATTTCGGCAGTGAATAATGACAAGTTGGCTCAAGGTTGTATTGACGTCGGAACAGAATGTCCGAAAGTTTATAATGTTCTTCCATTTTTATTGTTTAACTTGCATATATTCTTGTGTGAATTGAGTATATCTTTTAGCGTGTTTTTAATGTTATCACGGACTGTGGAATAACAATGATTCTTCTATATTGAACATGTTTTTAACCATGTTGAAATAGAGAATATATATATAAAGATCATCTTTGGCTGAGCTGAAAAAGCATGATACGCATGACCATATGCTAGATTTTACTGTCTTAGTACTTTCTAACATACCTGCACAATATTCAGACAACCAAAGTGTTACAGTTATTTTTGATTCAGTGACTCTGGAGGATAATAGTTTGTTCCAATAATATACAACGTACAAATTATCTTCATATGTAGTGGCAACATTTTGCAACAACAGCATTTGATTTCATCCATTAAGATAATTAATCCAGAAAACCATTGGCATGAAAGATAAGGATCGATTAGAAGCATGATATACAATTCATCTTCCCTTTCCGATAAAATCTCATGGATATGTGGTGTGAAATATTTAGCAAGTCACTTAATTTGTTTGGAAAACTGTTTTAAACTCGATTCAACATTGACCCTCACCTTGCCTTTTCTTTCTTCTTATAGCTTTGATACATCATATGGAGGTTTCACTTACGAAGATCAATTCCTTCAAATCTCGACAAAGCTTCCAACTAAATACATCTATGGCTTCGGTGAACACAACCATCGTCAGTTCCTACATAACATGAACTGGAAAACATGGGCGATGTTTGCTCGAGATGTTGCTCCGGTAGTAAGTACACACTATGCATAGCAGAATATTTATAGCTGATCACTTGCTTACAAAGACAGGAAATGGAGGTCTGCTATAAAAGTTTGGTTTCAAAATCCACTTGCTCATCAAACAAATGTCAAATTTGCGTTGTTTAATATATTTTGGTCAGGCCCAAAAAAAAAGAACTCTGTCTCAGCTTAATTAAGGGGGGGTTTTTTTAGTAAAAAAAAGGGCTACGCGGATGTGGAAATACCCCCTAATTTTTTTTTTATTGCTTTTTTCGGCCACTATTTTTTGGCCTTTTATTTAACTTTTTTTTCCAGTATTAGAAAAAAAGATGAAAAAACTGAAAATCTCTCAAAAACCTTTAAAAAAATGCGCTTTAATTTTAAAAGCTATGCGCGCGGGAATATGAGACAGACTATTTTTTTCTTTGGGCTCATATAAATAATTTTTTTATTGTATAAAATCTTTATAGGTTGTTAACATATGCCTTTCAGTACTGTTCTTTCATTATTAACATGTTTTCACATCAAATTTGGTTATATTTGATGCTTCAGAGGAGTGTCCAATAAGGAATCATCAGTTTAATATTATGTTCTCTGTGTTTTATAGGATGAGTGGAATCTGTATGGGCATCAGCCATTTTATATGTGCGTTGAGGACGACGGTAGGGCTCACGGGGTGCTATTCCTGAATAGCAATGCTATGGGTAAGAGAAGTACATGTAACTTATTATGAAATACTAGTATACAGCATAGAGTACTTCCACCACATTGGAGGAAGAAGTACAGAAAAGGCAAGCATCCTTCTGAGGTGCATTCTTGGGATACCGATGACCCTCTGTGACTCTAATCCTATAGATAGCTTGAATGGGTTTAGGGCTATACAGTAGCTTGTTTTGTTTTGCTTTGTTTTTACAACAAGGCCATAGACGAATTCTCCCTATTTTCCTGTTCCCATCGTACTATATTCATTGTTTTTTTCTACGTACGCAAAGTGAAAAACCAAAAACTGATATTTGTATTTTCCCTCCAATTCTATTTTTACCCTCCGATGTTTCTAATCAATTGTTTTGCCTCTCTGTATTTCTTACATAGAATTGCCAATAATGTAAAACTTTTTACATTTTCTATGACCTCTAAACAAATAATTTTCAATTTTAATTTCAGACGTTGTCCTCCAGCCATTGCCCGGTCTTACTTACAGAACTATAGGGGGCGTGCTGGATTTCTACATATTTGTTGGAGATTCACCCGAACATGTTGTGCAGCTGTATACCGAGGTATGCTTCTCAAACCCTCAAACCAAAAGAAAATATCAGGACCTTCCCATCATGACTTGCTTCCAACGTGATGTTTTGTAAAGGTTGTCGTGAATAGCTTTAGTGATAAAACATGTGTAAATGCAAAATTGGGATAATTGTGCTCTGTTTCATCACCAAAAATGTTCATGACAACCTGTACAAAATATCTCATTGGAAGCAAGGCATGATGGGAAGGTCCTGGCATCTTCTTTTCTCAAATTTATTGCAATCTTCTGTTTTACTGGTATCGTTAAATATTAAATAAGATATTGTATTCAATCTGTGAAGTGTCCTAGATAAAGAGACGTTTACTGTTACTGAAATATCATTCAACAGTTTGAAAATTTAAAGTTTCTTAAACAATAAATGGTTATTCGCAGTGTAACCTATAACATTCTTGTAAAATGAAATGAACTTGTTATCAAATACTTCTTTCCCTGTAGGCAATTGGTCGACAAGAAATCCCTCCATACTGGGGCTTGGGATTCCAATTGAGTCGATGGAATTATGGGACGCTAGACCGTATGAGAACAGTGATAGACGAACTTAGAGACGCTGATATTCCACACGTAAGTATTCAATACAATATGCTTAACATATATGTTTTAAATAAAACAACTTGAGAGCAACCTACATGTGTCAAATGTTACTATATATTTTTATGGCAAGTTTATCTATTTTTCAACTACAAAATGAAATTGAAAAATAAGCAAATAATTCCTGCAGTGAAACAAACATTTTCATCAACAGTTAAAGATAAGATGTATTTTTCAACTCGGCTTCACCACTTGGAATAGAACAGTTCATCACACTATTGATACACGTGCACTGTCATGTATAACTGGTTTCTTCTACTTGTGAAAATTCAACTTGCCATGGGAAACTCATTAGCTACTCAAGTAGCTACTTACAGGATTTGGGTAATAAACAGAGCTATCAACATTGCCCACTTAATCGTGAAACTTGTGAAAAACTGGCTCACTTGAATCTACTAAAACTACCTTGTACTCAACATCAATGTCAAGGTACTACATTGCCTATGAAACATAAACATAAGCGCATCAGAAAAAGGGGTTGCCGAGGAGGATTTCGACGAACATTAAAGAAAATTTCTATAGTTAACACACAAAATCGCCTCCCAAATAAACATCAACCTGTGAGAAAAGTAGATTTGTCTGTCTTGCGAACCATTAAACCTTACAATTCAAACTTGCT
>JXSR01S031528.1:1333-12283 GCA_000969725.1 Ophiothrix spiculata
CTTATATTATGTTATAATATTCTCAAATGTATTTTAAATACAAAATTACACATTGTATTTTTATACTTACTTACATACATTATATGTATTTTCTTTTGTATGATGAGATGAAACAAATAAATATGACTATGACTATGAAAAGGAGTGTCTTTTACTTTACAGTGATAATCGATTTGGTTTGTGAATGCATGCCTGTAGCAATATACACAGCGGCTGCGATCACATAGAACTACTGTAAATCACTTTAATTTCACGGCATTAAAATTTAGCGAATTTGGAAACCCTCACTTCTTGAGTGCATTTCAATTTCACTAATTTGAATCATCTTGCTATTCAAAGCTATGTTAACAATCATTTTAGCGGCATTTTAATTTAGCGAATTGTGATACTAGCGAAATTAGGGAAATTAAAATGCTAGCGAAATTTTCATGCTTTACAGTATATGGTATTCGCTATACGCTCCCCGTAATTTTTCAAAGTCAAACAAACATGAATGACTTTGAAAAATTATGGTTGTCCGCCGGACAACCACAGCATTATTTTAGGTTGTCCGGCGACAGATTTGGTTGTCCCAGGCAACAGGACAACCAGAATTTCGAATGCTGCGCTGCTGAGTATGGGTACCATACGAATTAAATTCCAACAACAATAATTTCTTTTTTTTTTATGCAGGGACCAGGTTATTTGGTCTGTATGCTACAATTTTGGCAGTAATTTGTGAACGCGTACTCAAAGTCATGAGTGTAGACACGGACCACTTTAACCTTGAAAATGAACTCTCATGCTCGTTTGAGAGACTACCGCGGGATCGCTATTCGCTACATTCAATGTGCTCACGAATTAAAGGAGCCCTGTCTGATTGGGTCAGCATTTTTTCAAACTTTTTGAGATTATGGCCTCTCACACCCCTAGCCTCTGGTTTAATTTTAGATGCTATAATCAGATGCTAACAAGTTCATATATTTTCAACTTTAGTGTCTTTATTAAGCCTCTTGCTGCATGCTGTCTGTAATGGGCGTAAGTTGCAATTCAGACTATAATTTTTCTCAGGATTGTTTTTCACTTGTTTGCGGAGATTTTCTTGTTGACGCTTTAAAGCACTTAGAACTGCCTATATGCAGTTTTTAGGCATGCATTTGCAGTGTGTGATTTCTTGATTTTTTTTTTTTTGGGGGGGGGGGCAGGGGATTTGGTCTGTTGCAGGGGGCATGGATATAAGGTGTTGCAAGGTGGTATTTTTTCTTTTGTTTTAATTTTATAATAATATGTATTTAATCTAATCTATGTCAGTTTTATTGCAGAACACTCAATCGCTGCATCTCTGATACACATGCAAATGCAAAAATTGCCTTTGTGCCCTTCATAGACAAATTCAAATTGCCTTGGTGCCCCTATACATATTGCCTTACTGCCCTGTCAATTTAATGGCCACCTAAGGCAAAATTGCCTTGCCCCCCTGAAATCTTGAACAGAGGTTTTTTTTATCTTCTATTCAGTTTACTAGCTTTGTTGTTTGCTTAGTCTTTGCATTAATTAGTTGAATCTCAGACTTGCATCAAAAGTCTTCATGTAACCCTGCCCAGAGTAAAAAAATATGGCTCAACATGAACCTAAAAAAAAGACCAAAGTTATGCTAGTTAAACTAAGGTAGTTTTAGAGTACCGGTAGCTGTCGTTGCGGCACACGACGTTGCGGCAGACGGCCAAACATTTGCAATTTTGAGTTGTCGTTCTGTAGCACAACACATTTGCATATTGCCGCAATGGTCTGTCGCAAGAAAAGTTGAATTTATTCCAACTCAAAATATCGTGTCATTGCGACCACATGACAGGCAAGTCTGAAACGAGCTTAAGGCAGGATTTGAAGGTTTGGGTGTGTAAATCCAAAATTTATGGCGTATAAATCTAAGGATTTGTGTACCAAGTATAGGGAAATTTGGCAAAAACTAGGTGTGAAGTTAAAAATCAGAGTGCGCAAAATACTTCCTGCAAATATCTCATTTTGGCTACTTTTTGGGTGAAAATTTTAATAACACTATATGATATATTTGGCTTACATAAAACTAACATTGTATATTTGTTTAATGTATGTTGACTCTTTGCTCTTTTCTGTACAGGAAGTGTTGATTTTATCCAGAGACTGAAGATAGATGCAAAACTTGATGTCCATCGAGGATGTGTAAGTTTTGAGATTCAAATAGTATTATTATTAGAGGTCGGGTTCAAATCCAGATCTGTACCAGTGAGCTATATATTGTTTCAACTTCCAAATAATTCTTGGACATGAAAGTTTGCTGATTGGAAATATAGTGTTACGTACTTCTCAATGTCCTGTTCTTGTCACAACTTGTGAATATGCTGTGATTGTGTTCAGATCATGTCCGTGTTCGAAATTTAATTTAAACAGCGATAAGGATTTCATCTTTTTTCAAAATGGGTTTTAATTGTTGATACATAAATAATCCTGGTACGTTAGAATAAAATGAATATTTCTACTGCCTTATGAGCATTGTGAACAACTGAAGTTTCAAAATTGATTTTTGTAACAGTTTTTAGTTAAAGAGTTGAAAGTTGTAAAATCATCTCTTTATTGTTTATACCCAAGTTTGTGCCAAATTTTGGAATTTGTATATGTGTGCATCCAGTTTAATCATGCAAGTTGAAATATATGCAGTCAAAAAAGTGGTGGTATGGTTTGTTTGTATATGATGTGCATGCTCCTTGTGTCAAGACTCATGGACACGCAAGGTAAACCAACCCCTCGCACGATAACAATACGTGGTTGCATGGATGCATCATCGTAGATTTGTGATGAACAATTCTGTAGCGTGTTTGAATGTATACCTAAATAAAACATCTTTATCTTTCCCTTGCAGGTTAACACCATTTGTTGGAATGACACAGGTACCAAGATATTGTCTGGATCTGATGACAAGAAATTATGCATCACAAACCCCATGACCAGGAAGGTCCTCACATCTATACAATCTGGCCACCGATCTAATATATTTAGTGCAAGGTTTCTACCTGGGTGTAGAGATAAGCAGGTATGTGTATCACAATCCCAGTAAATGAGGACAGTCCTCACATCTATACAATCTGGCCACCGATGATCGATCTAACATATTTAGTGCAAGGTTTCTTCCTGGGTGCAGAGATAACCAGTTATATGCATCACAAACCCATCAAATGAGGACAGTCCCCACATCTATACAATCTGGCCACCGATCTAATATATTTAGTGCTAGGTTTCTACCTGGCTGCAGAGATAACCAGGTATGTGTATCACAAACCTAATGAGTGAGGACAGTCCTCACATCTATACAATTAGGCCACTGATGTAACATTAAATGAGGACAGTCCTCACATCTATACAGTCTGGCCACCGATCCAACATATTTAGTGCAAGGGATCTACCTGGGTGCAGAGATAACCAGGTATGTGTATCACAAACCTAATGAGTGGGGACAGTCCTCACATCTATACAGTCAGGCCACCGATCTAATATATTTAGTGCAAGGTTTCTACCGGGGTGTAGAGATAATCAGGTATGTGTATCAAGAACCCATCACAAACCAAATGAGTGAGGACAGTCCTCACATCTATACAATCAGGCCACCGATCTAACACATTTAGTGCAAAGTTTCTACCTGTAGAGATAAACAGGTATGTATATCATAAACCCAGTAAATGGGCACATTCCTCCCATTGATTCTATCAGACCATTGTTGGTAGAACTGCATTTTCTCTTTCCCTTTCCTTAAACATATTCGATTAACCGATAATTCGGTTTTTATCGGTTTTAGAAAAAAAACGATATCGCGATTATGGAATTTTGCCAAAACCAAATTATCGGAAATATCGGTATTTGCTAAATAATCGATTTTGTTACGATGAAAAGACAAATTCCCTGCCTGTTGGACGTCACATTTTGCTTCCTTGTCCACTGTAATATACTTCATTTGACATATTTTATCAATAAATCATCTATTTATGAACATTTTAATGTTTCAAAAACATGTATTTCACCGATAAATTACGTCATTTACTACATAATCGACGAGAAATATGTGGATTTTACGGCTCTTGGGAATACGCTTTACACACGGTAAATGCAATTCCTAGTGGCTGCATATTGTTTTCGTAGTGTTTAAATGTCTTATGTCTATGGAGCAAAATTCTGAAACCTTGATTCACTTGCCAGACTAAAATTGCATTTATCTCAAAAACCCACACGAAAATCCAAAAACTTATTTCGTTTTATACTAGTTTTTGGGTTCCATTTTATGTTTAGATGCGATAGAAATACTCGCTCACCCATTAACAAGTTGAAAAGTTGACAAATAGTATGCTTAAATTTGCCTGCCACATGCCTGCTGAGTAGTCAATGGGGTGCAAAATTCGGCAACTTTGTTTCACTTACCCGACTAAAATTGACTTTTTCTCAGAAGTCCTTATAAATATCTGTGCAATCCTTGCAATTTTAAATAGATTGTGGGTTCCGTTTTATGTTTAAATGCAATAGAAATGCTCGGTCATCCATTAATATGCAGAAAAGTAGCGTTAAATGTACAGCCTTCGATGGTCAACTTTGGGAAGATAGAACACACAAGATCAAAAGGACAGAAGACCTTTTTCTTGGTTTCCGAATAAACTTTGAACTTTCCTATCCTCGTTCATCACATTTAAAAAAAATAGACCGCATCACTAAAATATGTATCCCTGCGCTGAATTCATGCCCTATCAAACACCGTGTCGGCAAAATCCAAGATGGCGTCGGCGGTGATACGACTTTTATTTATTTTTTGTAATGTGCTATGCTGCCATGCTATGATGTGGTGGGGAGGGTCTGTAAATCTTCAAATGATCATTGATATTCATGTACTTATTTATATTAAAATTTGAAAGATGACTAAAAGGTTTAAGTTCCTCATTGTCAAGATCATTACCAAAGTTCTTAAGATTTATCACTATCTAAAATTCAATAATTTTTTTAATTGTTTGGCAAGGAACTTCTCGAATTGTCAATATCCCACCACGATGATCTTAAACTTTGCTAGTTTGTTTTTCCCTTACACAGGTAGTATCATGTTCTGGTGATGGAATCATAGCATACAACGATGTAGAGAGAGAAGATTTACATGGTTCATCACTATTCAACTGTCATTATGGCACAGCCTATGAAGTAAGTTAAGTGCATTCTCACCCCTGAAAGTGACATACATCAAGTTTGTTGCACTTGTTTAAGAAGTGTCTAAAGGAGATAATTATGTACCTTACATTTCTGTCAAGGTTTTATAGATATACACTGTCAAATAAAATTAACATGTGCTTCAGTTATTAGTAGAGAACAATTGGCTTTGTGTCCTCAACTCTCCGTGACCAGTGGCCACAACTTCTTCAAATAGGGAAAAAACCATTGGGCTGTATAAGTGAATCATGTATAAACATGTGACATCCATGACAGATAAGGCCAAAAAAAGAAACAAGTCTGTTTCCAGTGAACCTCATGCATTCCTTTTTAATGGTCTTAAATCCTGCATAGTTGTTTTATATTTGTATAATAAATAGAAATGTTGTCAAAATGACAAATCCTGATAGTGGGGAAAGAAATGATCCCCCCGAAAACTTAATGGTATCATCAGACTACTCTGTGAAAACAAACAAACTTCAATTCAGATCCCCTTTGACTTCTGAATTAGACTATAATTTTGCCAATATTCAATTTACGAATTGGGATAAAGTGATGCATTGAGCAATCAGCTGGCAAAAAAACCGGAGCACAATGCTTTTTCAAGAATTGTAAAAACAAAAATAAAAAAACACATTCCTCATTGCAAACAGACTTGTTTCGTTTTTTGGCCTGATCTGAAATTACAATACCTCTCAAAGGTTTATTGGTATTTAGTATAGGACCGTGTATGCCAATCTTAATGCATGTGCATGAATAGCATGACAATTATCGCATTGCCAATACGTACATAAGTTATTTGATGAAGAACGCCTTAAAGAGGCATTGGATAAAATTCCAAAATTTTATTTTTTTATTATTATTATTTGTAGATGATGTACACTTCATATGTTAAAAAATAACAGTCAATTACCTGATTTTGGGAAAATTTTGATCAAAACCTTCAGAAAATTTGAATTTCATTTAGTTTCTTGATCTTGGGTATGAAGCTAAACACATTTATTGATGCTATATAATATCAAGAAAGGGTTAAAGATTTGTTTGTAAACATTCCTTTCACATCAAAGATTGCAGATAAATCAAAAGACATTTCAAGTTTGCATTAAAGGACAATTTCAAAAATTCAGCTGTAGAAGGCATTATTTATCGTGAAAATAAAAGAATATCTTAATATTTTGATATTTAGAGTTTCAATTTGACAATGAAAGTTTGCATGCTGCCATTATTACCGCCAATACTTCAAATGATGCACAAATCTCAAAATGCTTGGGGAAAAGTTTGGGGATGATGCTGAACTTTTCCAATGCCCTTTAACAATAAGCACCACCAATAAAAACTGAGTGAAAACTATTCTGAGAGATACTGTAACATGCTACTCATAGATTCTGAAATTTTGAAGTGATACAATTATTTGTTTGTACATGTAGAAATGTGTCACATAACAAATAGTTTTCTCTCTTTCCCTCTGTGTTTTTTCTTGAAAGGTGACTACAGTACCTAACGATCCCTATACCTTTCTATCCTGCGGTGAAGACTACACTGTTAGGTGGTTTGATTTAAGAACCAAAACAGCCTGCATGAAAGATGACTGCAAAGAGGTTAGTTAATGATCAACTGAGACAATTTGTCTCAGATTATCAAATCACTGATTTTGTTGTATAGCTGAATAACACTTGACTTTGAATTAGTTTGTGATTCTAAAGTCTTTTAGGCAATCTTAATTCCATACACCACAACACCTCAATTCATCAGTGCAAGAATGTTGTATCTGCAATAGCTGCCATTTTTCATAAATTTGCGTCCCAATGTCCAGTCTTAGGTCTGTGGCTCTTGCATACTTTTTTCATCTGAAGAACCATTTGAATACACCAGTGTAAGAAAACCCCAACTCCAATAGCTCCCTTCTGTTAATTGTCCTTATAAAATAGAAAGGCATACAAATCTCTGAAAATGCTTTCACATCACTAAAATAGCATTTCCATATCAATATCCTAATCATAGTGTCACATTTTGCCTTGCAGTTGAAGTTTTTAGAGACATTGTTAAATAATTGTTAAATAGTACATAGTTGCTATATTTAAAGTCAGTACAAGACTCCATGAGCTCCCCGCTGCAACCATACACTAGAAAAAATATCTAACATGTCTAAAAATGTCTAAAGGTCAAATGTGACATTATGATTGGCAGTCAAGTTAGCTCAGTCAAGTTAGCTCAATCGGTAAGGCGCTCGCTTGCGGTGTACAAGGTCCCGAGTTCGAACCCCGCTGGTGCCAAAAGTTGAGTGTGCTTGAAATTCCCTTGGACAAGGAACTAAGTGCTAATTGTCTCGTGGAAACCCGTACGAAACTCGGGCAGCTGATCCGGGCAGCGATGGTGCGAATGTGGGCTGATCAAGGTCAAGCGCCCCTAGAGGTTGCCGCAGAACCTGAAAGATGCTTGGTGTGGAATGGAGCTTACTTGGGCCACAGTGGTCAGCGAACACCTGTAAAGTGTGCAGAGGCCGAGTGGAATTACAAATCTGGGAGGCATAGCGCATTATAAATCCCCAGTATTTATTTTTTTATTTATTTTTATTGGGATATAGACTAAGAAATGGGAATGCTTTATAGTGATTTGAAAGCATTTTAAGAGATTTGTATGCATTTATATTTTGCAGAACTTAACAGAAGGGAGATATTGAAGTTGGGGTTTTCTTGTACTGGCGTATCATTTGAATAACCACTGACATGGGAGAGAAATTTTTTGTGGATTTTTGCATTCTAGTGATATATGATAAATGAATTAGAGAATAAAAGATAAGATTTTTTGTTTTGCCTGTCATCTATCATCTCATAATGGATGGGCGTACATTATTTTGAGTAATGGGTGCCCCCGCAGGGGGTGCCCATTACGAAAAAATAATGTACGCCCATCCATTATGAGACGATAGATGACAGGCAAAACAATAAATCGCCATCTTTTATTCTCATTCTTGGTCACAAATTTGAGTCATTTATAAACCCAAAACGATGTAAATTATTGTCAAAAACTATAAACATTATCATTGGTAAAATGCACACACCTATTCAAACATGAAATATTCCAAACCAGTAAAGCTATTTGCGCAGAATGTGTGTGTATACCTGCATCGCGCCGTAATTTTGAACGCGCGGCTCCACTGCGTTTCACGCTGAACGCACTGTCATCTATCGTCTCATAATGGATGGCCAAATTTCCTTATTAGGAGGTAAAAAAGCACTCAGTGACTAAGAATATAATATAGTATAATGCCAGCCATTGCGATACATCTTTTTGCACTCACATGACAAATCATTTGCCATTAAGCCCATTACAGAGGACTAGCACTTAATGTAACCCAAATTGGTGCACAATTAGAACAGATTCCAAATCAAATTATGTTTAATCACAACACAATATAAATGCAGATCTGTTTAATGCATGAAGAAGTTGATTTAAAATTTGCATTGTGCACCAATCTGGATTGCACACCAATTTTGATTGCATCGAGTGAATCGCCCCCAGTACTGACCATTGTGCACCAATCTGGATTACATACCAATTTGGATTGCATCAAGTGAATGGCCCCCAGTAATGGCTTACTGCTTAAGGTGCGTTTACACTGTGACGACTTGGGGGTAACGACAAGCAATGTAGACCTGCGAATTGCAGTTTTGAATTTAACGCCCATCATCGTTAGTTAAAATCAGTTAACGCTCACACAATCCACTAGCCACGCACACTCTCGTTACTATCAGTTGTTTGCAGTTGCAAGTTTTTAGTTGCAAGTTCGTTACCCTACATCACAGTGTAAACGAACCTTTAGGTGTAGGGATATGTGAAATCAGATTTGTCTGTAAGGTCAGAGACAGTTGTCCATCTCTCCATAGTCAAATCCGTATGATTTGCATTGTCAGCTCAATTTATTATCAATCCCAACCTAAAGGCAAGGGATTCACGGGACCCTTTGAACCCAGCATTTGTGTATATGAACCATTTATCCTGCAAGCCAGGTTCCAGCACCTGTGTCAAAATACAGCCTGTCATACGTAGTTACAATATTTGCTGATTTTGTTTACATTGGTATTGCTAGACATCAGTTATTCTTTGAATGGTCTGTTGACTATTATTTACTTGAGAGAAGTGAGTAATTCCTCGTTTTTGTGAATTTGATCATGATTTTCATGAAACAAGGCTTTGCCCATGATAGATTACAATGTAATTGTCATAATATTGTTGGTTTGAATGCTGATGATTGTAACATAACAATTGAGATTATTTTAGGATTAAAAAAATAAAAACAAAAACAGGAACATCAAAATCAAAGTTAGTGATTGGCTAAATGGCGATTTAGAAGCAATCACCTTTCCAGAAAAGCTTAAAATGTGTCATATTGAAAACAGTGGGGCATATTGCATCACATTGTTTGTCATATTTACCAATTTTTTTTTTCTGCGTTTTCATGTGTAGGATATTTTAATTAATTGTCATCGGGCCGTGACGTCTCTAGCAGTGAACCCTGTAGTACCATATCACCTTGGTGTAGGCTGTTCTGATAGCTCAGTGAGAGTTTTTGATAGAAGAATGCTAGGAACACGGGCTACAGGTGAGTGGAATCAATGATATTTACACCTCAAATATTTGTGAAGTAATAATGATCATTCATTGGCCGGCTAGGAATTACTTCCCGGAGGTATTTTTTTACTATTTTCAATACAACCTCATCCCAGAGTCAAAGAGAGATGTAATAAAACAAATACTAGAAGGTTATATCGGTGTGAAGTAGTGCAATCTATCCTTTGGTTGCTTTGGTACTGGCTGAGACTATAATAGGCTCAGCCTGCGGCCTCAGGATAATAGTCACATAGCAAGTACCTTGGGATAGATAGATTGCACTACTTTACCTCTAACCAACAAACCCGCCAGTCACAGAAATGGTAATAACGGTCTAATGTGCACATTTTGTAGAGGTCAGTCAGCACCAAACCTTGAACAAGCAATATCTATTCTTATAAAGAATTGAAAAACTGATGAAAAGAAAGGGACATAATATAGTACCTGGTCCTGGGTATGACGGTAAATTGCATCCGGCTGAGATGGGAGGTCGTGTATGGAGTTAGTAAGTCCCAACTAACCTCTACAAAATGTGCACATAATACCGTTATTACCATCTCTATGACTGGCGGGTTTGTTGGCGCCATAAAACCAGCTTGGGGGCCCACGATTGGCCAGCAAGATTGTGGTAGAGTAGGTGGCGGAAGAGTTCTCTCATGTTCCAACGGTATCTACTCATTTCCAGCAGGCGGAGGATCTCAAACAGGTTTGGACAACCGCTGGTGGTACCTGTCGAGTTAGATGATATTGTGGGTGAGGAAGGACCTGGGTACCCACCTCACTATCTACCCTAGTAAACTTATCATGATGGCAAAGCAATGCTATCATGAGAGTCACGAACTGTCAGTCATGACGGATATGTACTAAGCAAGCAAGCAAGCTCTAACCATGTAGTATTTGTGTAATCTTCTGTTATTTTAATAATAATACCCACATACTGGGGATTTACAGTGCGCTATGTCTCCCAGATTTGTAATACCACTCGGCCTCTGCACACTTTACAGGTGTTCGCTGACCACTGTGGCCCAAGTAAGCTCCATTCCACACCAAGCATCATTTCAGGTTCTGCGACAACCTCTAGGGGCGCTGAACCTTGATCAGCCCACATATGCACCATCGCTGCCCGGGTCAGCTCCCCGAGTTTCGTAC